>JAHBCN010009986.1:2500-33524 GCA_019359885.1 Listronotus oregonensis | reverse complement strand
TAGGCATATACTTTTTACTAATAACAAACATTCATGAGGAATGAGGATAACAGTGGTTAAAAATGTTTAGTATCCTTTGGTAGCTAGGTATCCATTGTAACAGTATCCGTTAAATATTATGTGTCTACAGTATGTCGAGCTTAAAAAGTTGATAATGTAAGTTTAAGAAACCAAAAATCTAATTTCTTTTTAAACAAATACAGAAAAAGCAAAAAAAATAACTTTAACATAAAATTGTACTTTCTTTCATTCAATTAGAGGGACCTGTATATATTAAAATTTGCCTGTTCTGCCCACTAATTAATAATTCTGATCCTTTTAAAGAATGTACTAAATTACTAAAATAAAAGTAACTAAATGTAAACCTTATTTGTTTTTAATAATCCACAGAAATACACAAATATTGTAGAAATCATCTAAAAGATAGTTAAGATTGCCTTACTTTTCTCACTGCTATTTCCTATGAAATTTTCATTTTCTATTATTCAAAATTGATATATTATTATTTATTCGGTTACCTAACGTTACGTCTCATAAGAAGCACCTAATTTTAGTATAAGAAATACTTACCTAAAGTAAAAATGCCGGGTATGTGACCCTTGGATTTGCAAGACAAAACCATACCACCTCCAGTAATTTTGTTACGATATTATAAGTAACAAACAATAAACACAAAATTATAGTCATACTTTAATGAAACTAATCACTAAAATAAGAAGGTTTTTATCAATCCAAAAAACTTCTGCAACCACAAAATATAATCACACACTCCTACTCCGGCTCTCATAAAAGTATAATGTGTTGCCTAACTACACACTGATTTATCAGTGTGTAAGCAGGCAACACATTAAATTATTTCGTGGAATTTTGTTATTGCGCAGAATCGGCGGGGCCAACTCTGACAGTTATTTTCATACTGGGCTGGACATATTTTGATCGAATGGGCCATAGCACTGGGCTTCCATACACCTTTAAACTTCCTTGAATTGGACATACTCTGTTACCATAAAAATTTAAAATTGAATTTACTCCTTTTTCAAAGTTTTGGAGTCCCTTATCTAGGATCCGAATTAATTTAAATTATTTGTAGCACAGGAAACGAAGCATTTTGGCTTTAAATTTTTTTTTTTTTGGTTCTACATGGATTTACCTGAAATTTTCACAGAAGGTGGGAAAAAGCCCAAGGATCAGTTTATATCATGCCGAGATGCGCTTTTATCCTGGGGGTGGTTGTCACCCCATCGGGGAGGTGAAATTTTTTTATTACATTTTAGTCACAGAAATTAATTAAGAAAGTAATTGTTTGATACATTTTTTTCGTAAAACTAATATTTTTCGAGTTATTCGCGATTGAAAGTTACAGTTTTTCGACGAACGATAAATACGTTTATAATGGGTTTTTCGCGAATAACTCTAAAAATATGTAATTTATCAAAAAAAGTGTGGAAAGCAAAATTGTAGCTTAAAAAAACAAATTAAACCTTTTATTCATAATTTCTCTACGAGCAATACGGACCGAGCTACGGCTTATTAAGAGTTAGCTTTTGCTCGCCAAATGCTAAATTTGAAAGTTTCAAAGTCAAGTAGGGGGAAAACAAAAATAGGTACTGAAAATACGAAAAAATGTTGGAGCACCGAATTGCAGCTTTTTTGATTACAAAGCTTTTCCTTTAGCATAGATTTTTTGTACAATAAATATTTGGTAAGATATGACTGTTTAAAACCTCTATTTACGAGCAAGCGTCACCTTATTCAAGCCGTTTAAACTCACCTCATTTTAAAACTAAGGGATTTAAAGAAGATAAATTTACATAGCCTTGTAGCTCTTGAAAAACCTTACAAAATCAGTTTTAAAAAAAGTTTCTATCATTTTAAATGAAGGAGCTATGTTTAAAGAAAAATTTTTTTTCGAAAAATTCGAATAGCCTACTTTTTGTCCATGTATGTAAATATTTAGTGTATTTTTGTGTAAATAAATTTTTCTATGTAATTCAACTTTTTTTCTATTCAAAATAGGCAATTGGTAATATGTCAGGCAGTAATAGTTTTAATTAATAAATCTGTCAAGCTATTAATTTTTTTGAGTTAAATCTATTTTTTTAATTAGGCTAAATATTTTTTTATCTTAAGCTCTAACAAGGGTTGATTTTTAACGGTTGAAAAATATTCTTAATTTGAATTCCAAACCATAAAACAATCATTATTTAACTAATCCAAACCAACTTTTACCTATCTTAAGGTTTAAAATGTTATAATAAAGTTTGACAATTAGGGGTAGTTTTTACCCTTAAAAAACAAACAGTGCCCATCGGCATGATATAAAAGTTAAAGTGCAGGGTAATATGGGCCTTATCTCAAATTTTTATGCAAATGGATGCAGAACAAAAAAAATGCGATGTTTAAAAATTTATTTCCGGGACTATATTATGTATCATAAAATCATTTTTATTTGTCAAAAACAATTTTTTGTTTGTAAATCCCAGGAGGGGTGGTTATTTAGGGGTTAAGTTATTGTAGTTAAATATTTATTATGCCGCAAACTATTAATTTTTTTTCTACAATATCAGCGTCATTCAATAATTTTAAGATGAAAATAACAATCTTCTAGAATTGACTAGGCAATGCCCGAAACAGATTATTTTACTTTCGACGTTTGACTGAAAAGTTAGGAACTTCTGAGTTTGACTAAAAACTAAAAATACTTTAGTCAAAGGCCCAAATTGAAATTTATTTCGGGGTTAGCCCGACGGCTTTGGTCAAACCTAGATAAACCAGCCATTCCGCGAAGAAACTGCGTATCGAGCTTTGACTATAACACATATATATATATATATATATATATATATATATATATATATATATATATATATATATATATATATATATATATATATATATATATATATATATATATATATATATATATATATATATATATATATATATATATATATATATATATATTATAAGGTTCCGCCATCTAACGTTTTTTTCAACTGTGCTTATTTCGTGAATGGTAAATTAGTCATGTTTGATTTGACAGATAATTAGTTTTATCCTTCCGCTGAACGAATATGTTTGTGTATACGCTTGAACAACGTTGGGAAATATTGCGACATTACTTTGAAAATCATGGTAATGTTGCAGAATGTGTCGAAAATTGCGTACGGATTATGGAAGAAGGAAGCACCGTCAGCTCCGTATGTTCGTTATCTTGTGAAAAAAGTGAAAGAAACTGGCATCCTCATCGATAAACGAAAGCGTGAAAAGCCAAAAACAGTGCGTACACTCGAGAATATTGCTGCTGTGCCAGAAAGTGTGTGTGAAGCGTCATCAACATCAATTCATCGTTGTTCTCAACAATTGAATATTGCGGAGACATCATTGAGACGAATTTTGCATAAAGACCTTGGTATGACGCCGTACAAAGTCCAATTGGTTCAGGAGTTGAAGCCAACTGACCATCCAATGCGTTTTCGCTTCGCTAATATACATTGAAAAGCCGACGCACCCAAAATGAGTCACTGTTTGGTGCGGATTTTGGTCCAGAGGCATAATTGGGCCATTTTTCTTCGAAAATGAGCAAAGAGTAACCGTTACAGTCAATGGCGATCGTTATAGGGCCATGTTGAACGAATTTTTGTTCACAAAAATTGAAGAGGGGATATTGGCAACATTTGGTTTCAACAGGACGGCGCTACGTGCCACACAGCCGAAGCTCACCTCGATGTTTTGCGTCCTGTTTTTGAAGATCGCATTATCAGCCGCAGAGCTGATGTCGTTTGGCCACCTCGGAGCTGCGATTTGACACAGTTGGACTATTATTTGTGGGGTGCCGTCAAAGATAAGTGTTACGCCGCACACAGGCAAAATGATCGATTTACGGCGCCAAAATTAAAAAAATCAAACTCACTGAAATATAATTATTTCATACCCTATATGATCTTAAATCTTCAACGAACAAGAACTTATAAAAAAAAAATTTATTAGTGAGCGAAATCCTTTTACAAAAGCCCCTTTGTTCGACCCTTTTTTTTGAAAGCGTGCCGTCAGTCTTGTATAAAACCAGTGCAAATACATTGTGTCTATGTGCCGTTTTCTTCAATGAAAAAACTTGTTTTTTAATATGGATAGTTACCATGTAGTGTACTTTATTATTAACCTATTATCGGCTTTTTTGATATTTTTAGATAAGAAAATACCTAAATACATCTATAGACTAAATATAAAGTGTTTTTTTCTTAAAAAATAATTAGTAAATTTTAAAAAAGTTCCGACATGAATCGCCTTAAAAATGTTGGATCAATAGGTCTTAATGTTGTTATTAATAGACAACTGATTTTATCGGCACATTTTTGCACATCTTTAGTATTTAATGTTTTTGTTACAGGTAGTCAGCTGGTTCCGTGGAAATGCCAACTGTTAAAAGATTAGAACTATATTTGGTACTAAAAAATGAACGTTTTTAAATTATCATCGTCTAAATGTATTGAACGATTATTAAAGTATATTTTGGACAAGTATAATATCGAAAAAGTGCTGCTAGCTTTGAAAAGTCGGTCAAATTGACAATTAAAGTGTTTGTGGCAAAGTTATTTGCAAAAAGGGAAACAGTGCCATCGCATTCATGAGCGACTGATTAAAAATCATCCGTTTGGTTAAACAAGTGATCAAACTTCCAAACAAAGAAGGATGCCAACAATATACTAAAAACCGGTTCCAGGGCTTGGGGGCCAAAAATGGATTTCAAGGATTCGTCGCTGCTTCTAGACAGAGATATTAAACCATTGTCGAAAAACTTTCTCCTGAACAATTGTCTTTTGCAACTGAATCTAGCTTAGTTAAAACAGAAAAAAGCTGCTAAAGTGATGAAATTAGCCCTAGAGTCATCACCAAAAAGTTTGAAACAATCAGCAATCCAAAAAAATAAGCCTTCCTTTACAGTATACACACCTGTTGAAGCGTTGCCCTTATTGTTGACACGGGTATGACAAAAGAAAGCTATATAAAAGTACAAAGAGGAGTAAAGCAGAGGTGCAAATATTATCCCCTATAATCAAATCTTAAATAAAACTAAATTGCTATCCAGAAAATATCTGTATCAGAAATCGAAGCTAGGATTCCTATACAAAACTTACTTAACCTCAGTTACCAGTTATTTGAAGTGCAAAAGAAGTTTTTACTTTCACTTCCTCCAGAAGTTTCAGGTTAGTGGTTTACTCAAAATGGGGGCTGATGGCAGTGGCGGGCACGCATTTATAAACAAATTTTGCGAAACCCAAAGTACTCGGATTAAAATTATCTTAAGCATTTGTTCCTCTGGAAATATCTATATACTATGAAGGGAAAAGAAGATTTTTGGAAAAACCCCTTCCCATCATCGACAAAATGGTGTCGTCCTATTGGTTTTAAGCTTATAAAAAAAGCAATCAGACCATTAAACAAGAATTTGATGCTATCAAAACAGCTGCGCGCTGTTACACCGAAACAATAACCCCAAGAAAAACAATAAAATTTAATCTGTTATTTACTATGATGGATGGAAAACATCAATTCCTCCAGAAACAAATCATAAGGCATGCAAATTTGTAAAGGATAAAAGACTAAAAATTTGGACAAAGTGTTACAAACGATCCTGCGATACATCTGCCTATAAGTACGGCATATCAATTTTACATGCCTATCTGAGATGCTTCAACTTCTGCATATAGCTTATAAAATTGATGAAACAATGGCAGGCTAAGGGCGTTATATTGAAAGCTCAAGTTAAAGAAAAGAAGGAAAAAAATAACGAGGTTATTTTTACGAGAAGATGGGCTTAGTAGTAGACCAGCCCAAGCAAGGAGGTGGCAACACAAAATGACGGCAACACGGCACGGAAGTTTTTCGAAAACCCAGACATAGTTTCTGAAATTACTGGACTAGATAAAGTGTTACTGGAAAGGTTTTCAAATATTTTAAAACTACCAGTTGCCATTATATAAATACAGACACTTTTCGCCCCTATTGCCTAGAAACCGCAAGAAAATGTATCGAATTGTATGGATGGACCCGATAAGTGCTGTCCATGTTTTATCCACAGACGACATTATAGAACGCTACCTTTGCCTGTGGGCCAGTTATCGGAGGATGTATTAGAAGCCTCGCAAAAAGAATACAAGAATATAAGACTGATGCACTCAAGAAAAACTACAAGAGAACACTAACACAGAATATTACACTGGCTATGTATAAACTCTGATCCTGTAATAAGTCAACATCGGCCAGTGAAAAAAACTTATGGCGGCATTTAATGAAGTTATAATAATATGTAACGATGCCAGCATATTTTGGTAGCAAACCAAATGAAAAGACGATGTCGAAGACGAAGATGATGAATAATTTTTATGCAACGATGATATTTGTGTTTTTGATGTTTTTTTAATATTATAAAAATTTTAATATATAATTTGTAGTTTTCATTTAAATTTATTTTTCAATATAGTAAAAGAATAATAGGGGGTAGGTAGGTAGGTGGTAGGTTAGGCCTGGAAACGTCAAACAGCTTACAATACATAATGGCACCTCAAAATATGCATAAAAAGCATAATTGTATAAATTTTCACAATAAATATTTTTGGCGTCGTAAATCGATCTTTTCCTTTGTTGGGACAACCAGAGACAATTGACGCTTTAAAGGCAATATTCGGAAGCCATTGGTGAAATACAGCTGCACACAATCGATAATGTGCTTAAAAATTGGACCGATCTTGGCTACTGCATGGCCAGCCGAGGTAGCCATTTGAGTGAAATTATTTTCCATTATTAACTGAAGGATTGTACTTTCAAATAAAAAAAAATTTGAGAAAATATTCAGTAGTTTCTTTTTTGAGCATTTAAAAAAAAAAATTATTTGGCGGACCCTTTATATAAGTGACGCCAGAAAGTAAGGAATATGAAAAAAAAAATAGACGTTTAGGAAAATGTTTCGCAGATCCCTGCATCAAAACCTCCCAATTCCCACAAGAAGTTGGTAAATTTAAATTTTGCTAGATTGGTTAACTGAAAGTCCCCATTTGTCAAAATATCGAAAAAAATTTTAGTGGTAAGTTTTCAGAATTTAATTTTATGGCTATGTGCAAATTTTTGAGTTTAATAAAAACAAAAATTTTGACATTTTCTTTCCATAAAAATATTTTTTTGGAATTTTTTGTAAATTTAAAAAAAAGGTTTTTTAGACCTAAAATTTTGATTTTTTTACTTTAGTAAGTTAGTTTTTTCGAAGAAAATTTAAAAACAATGGTATTTTCCGGAAACCCGAGTTGTCCTAGGCATTTTTAAAATACCGTAACTCGGAATTTCAAATATTAATTTTTACCGTTAAATTAATTTAATGTAATAATTACTTATCGCAGTAAACTAAAAATAAAATATTTTTGAAATTCCGAGTTACGGTATTTAAAAAATGCCTATGCGACAACTCAGGTTTTCGAAAAATACCATTTTTTTAAATTTTCTTCGGGAAAAAGGATCAACTCACTAAAGTAAAAAAAATTGTACCGAAAAGTCTGGAAAACCTGGTTCTAAATGGTAAAGAAAAATTTTTCAAACAAAAATATTTTTATGGAAAAAAAATGTCCAAATTTTTGTTTTTATTCAAATGGCTCAAAATTTTACACATGGCCATAGAATTAAATTCTGAACAACTTATCCTTATAACATTTTTTGATATTTTGGAAAATAAGTGGACTTTCGGTCAACCGACCTAACAAAATTCAAATTTACTGCCCAAATAACAAACGACAATCGGTATCGTTCAATTGCTTTTGAGGTTTTAAATAATGCAGAGATGATCTGCAAAATCCATTTTCTCCTAAACGCTAACATTTTTTTTCCATATATGATACTTTCTGTATATATATATATATATATATATATATATATATATATATATATATATATATATATATATATATATATATATATATATATATATATATATATATATATATATATATATATATATATATATATATATTAATTAGGAATAAATCTCGGACTCTTAGAATACTGAGATCTTAAATTAGTTCGTTCTTGACTTCTGTATTTATTATATGTCTAATTTATATGATTAATTTCAGTTAAACTTACAGGTGTTTTTTCAAAGTAAGAACTAATTTTTGCGGTAAATTAATTTAATTAAAAGTAACCGAAGAATTGTCAAGACTTATCGTGAACAATAACAAGAAGCAAACCATAAAAACTGTTAACACTGATGGCAATTAAAGAATTCGAACTATACCGGTACCCTGAATCTGGTACCGATGCCTCCGGCGGCGTTTCGCATTAAAATTTTTCGCGACCTCCGCGTCTTCTCTGTTTCTGTTGTCAGTGTGGACATCTCTTTGCGATCTTCTTTCGCGAAAACTTCTTCTGGGTGGGGATGCGTATAAAGACTCAGGGCTTACCATTGGGTTCTCAAAGTATTTGCAAACTTTTAACAGAAAAATCATTATCGGGGTGTAACATTAATTTGTAAAAGACATTTACACATCTTCAGAACACTGGTAAAAAGAAATTTCGAAATTGACATTATTTTTGCGATTTTTTTTTGCAAAAGCCGTGATTAAATTAGTGCAGAAATATAGACAGAAATTGTGTTATTTTTACATAAGTGATATTTTTTAAAGTTTTTGGTAAGTCTCTGAGAATAAAATAAGATGTATTTTTTACACCTTTTTTAAACATTTTAAGTTGAGATATAAAGTTTTTATTACCTATTTACTTTTAGCATTTTTTACTAAAGAATTTATTTTAGTAACCCCAAATTCTATTTCCGTAGTAAGTTTATTTAAATTGGTGTGTTGAATATTTATTTTTGTTAATTTAAAGGAAAAATACAGTTTTGTTTTTTTTTCTGCTAAATAATTAATCATTAATAATATACTATTTTATAAATTCGATGAAAATCAAGTAAATATTTTATCAATTTGTATAATAAGATAAAAACAACACAATTTTTTGCCATTTTAAAACAACGCCTAATATAATTTTTTATTATTTTTTTTGTTATTTGACACCACTTCTAAAAATATAATATTAATTTTACAAATTTATGTCCCAAAATTTAAGCTTCTCCATAGTTTTAATTTATATGGAAATTTTTTAACAAACAATTAAAAAAATTTAAGAACAAACTGCTTAAAATAATAGTAATATTTAGTGTGTAAGAACATTTAATAAAGGTTCACATTTTTTAAAATAAATGTAAATTTTAGCTTAAACAGTGGCGTGCGTACAAGCATTAACTTTAAAATTTTTAAAGAAAATATTGTTTGTCAGTGATTTCGTCCCAAATAAAAATTATTTGTGAATTCTTTGCTCAATTTGAGAATTAAGTGTTTTTTTAATGGGCTGTTTTAAAGAAAAATAAAGAACATTTTGTTAGTTTGTCATTTAATGCTGAATAACAATAATTAAACGTGGTTTGGTTTTACATCCTTATTCCTAATATGACAAAATAAAGTAAAAAAGCGAGAACTTGGCTTTTTTTACATGTATGTTTTGGGTTAAACCATCTTTACCAAATTATCTTCGTAATTCCCCTTTGTAGGTGCGATGCCCATTTGCATCCAATAGAATGTGATTTTTATAAATTTATTGTAAATAAATAAAAAAAGCATTTTACAATTAAGTTAAAGTGTTTTTAATAACTGTTTATACATGTATGCCTTCGTAGAAACGTTTACATTGGAATACAACACAGGAATATGGAGAACACAACAGTCAAGTAGAACAGAAACCTATAAGCTTTATTATTATTGCAAATTTGGTTACAGATAATTTAAAAAACTTAGAAACACCTTTATCATTTATAAAACAGACCATTAATTTACGTACACATATGAAGATATTGTTAATACACTGTTTAAAAACAAAAATTTCTTTAGAGTCATCACCACACAGTGTAAAGTGTATTTATTCATATTTAAACCAACAAAAAACCAGTCATAAAATTTTCGGTAGCTGACACGCGTCTTCATTTACACAACTAAACTTTCAATACCGCCGGAAGTACGTTCGAAAATTTTTGTCCACGTTAAGATAATTATTACTGATTTGTTCCAAATATTAAAAAATGTATAAACATAAATCATCACGTATTAATAACTTTTAACAAAATAATTTAGTGCTTTGTTTTAGAAAAATGCCTATATTTAGGTGATTTTTCAAATTACTCATCTCAACATAAAGAATGGTTTTTAAACATTCTCAGAAAAGCCTGGCCAAAGAAAGGTTTTATGGGACTTGTACGGATTGTTTACCTAGGATATTTTATGGGTTTTTTTGCTACCGGAGATTTATGACTGGTTTTTTGTTAGTTTAAATATGAATAAATACATTATACGATATATCACCCCTAGTATGTATTCTAGTTTTCAATGCATTACATGCATTTGTTTTTTTTTATCTTAAAATAGTCCACACAATCAAGGCCTTAACACTAAAGTACAATGAATGTTTAATATACAGGGTAAGTAAAAAGTCCTGGAACGTTGGACTATCTCCCTTGTTTATTAAGTTATTAAAAAAAAACAGGTATGCTTATATAGGAAACATTATTGCATTTAAGAATCGCAATGTCTTCTTATGTTGACTTTCGGTTTAGCTGGAAATAAACCTTGTGGATTTAATTGTTATCAGACAAAGAATTAAACATTTTATTAGGAAAAAATAGAATTAAGTTTTTGTTTTATTTAAAAAGTAACAAAAAATGAAAATATAAAATACTTTTAGCTAATCACATTACATTTGAAAAAACAAACCCTTTTTAATTTAGTCTTTAATTAAAGTAATTAAAGATTTGGTAAAACTCAAAAAAGTGAATTTGTTTTATTATGTTTTGCTATAGCAACAATCATGTAAATGTTTTTGCGATTTTTTAAAAGTTCGACAAAATTTGTCTAAAGGTAGTTTTTTTATTCTGTGTCAGATAACCATAAAATATACAGGTTGATGCATTTAAAAACAAAAATATACCATCATTTCTGGCTAACCCGAAAGTCGACAATAACTTTAATTTTGTCTCCAATTAATGTCATAAAAAACTTGTCAAATAAAGTTGAATTGTTTTATTGGATTTTGTCATAGCAACTAAAATGTCAATGTATTTAAAGAAGAGGCTTAAAGTATTTTTATTTCATTTTATCTTAATGGAGATTTCTATTCTGCGTCTGATAACAATAAAATCTTCAGGGTGTTACATTTAAAAACAAAAAGTAAGGATCATTTCCGGATAAACCGGAAGTCGACAAAAAATGCGATTGATAAATTCATTATTGTTTGCTACATAAGCATACAGATTTAAAAAAAAATGCTTCATAAACAATGGAGATAATCGACCGATTATTCTATTTATACACTAAATATTTCTGCTTATGTACATGATATAAAAAACCTAAAATAAAAAATGTGTGTTTAGTAACATTAATTTTATAAACGGTATTAGTAAATATACGGAGTGTCCCACAAACCTATTGTTAAGTACGTTTTTAAATTGAACGCCCTATATTTTTTGTACATTTTAACTCTGTATTCAATTCTACATTAAAAAGGTAAATTACACTATACGTCAATTATTGCTGGTTTTTGAGATAACGACCTATAATTGCAGTATTATCTGATTTACTCATGTAATAATAAAAAACAATTACAGAATAAAAACAATTAACATAACATCCTATAGTAAATGTTTAAACTGCAGACCGTTTTTGAGTACTATTTTCTGTCATAATTATTTTTAAATAATTCTTTTAGTGTCAAAGTGACCAATTTAGTTCTTTTATTAGTTACTTAATTATCTTAAAAACCAGCAATAATTGACGTATACTGTATTTGACATTTTTGATGTAGAATTGCATGTGGAGTAAAATTTGACAAAATATACAGGGCGTTTTATTTAAAAAAACGTACTTAACAATAAAAATCCTATTTTTTAGACACCCTGCATATTTACCAGTACTGGTAATAAAATAAGTGTTAGCAAACACACATTTTTTATTCTATTTTTTTTCTGTATTATGTACAATGGCAGAAATATTAAGTATATAAATAGAGTTGGGACACCCTGTATGTCCATTGGCGTAAAAGAAATAGTAAAAATACTTTTAATGTTTAAAAAATAAAAAACAATAACCTTTTTCCTAACCTAAACAGATTAAATTTCAAAAAGTAAAAACTTGTGTTAGAATAAACAGATTTTTGCTATTATGTTAGTCGGCATATCTAAAATAAAGAAATATTAATTTTAAAGAAAAATAATAATAATAATTAAAAAAAATAAAAATCACAAAAAAATAGGAAATAGACATTTTGAGATCGGCATCTATTTATCTGTAAAGAGAAAAAAAGCTGAACTTTAAAAAGCAAAAATCACAAAAACTAGATGTAAGGAAAAAATGTATTGATATTAATAGGCGTAACTAAAGTAGAAAAATTAAATAATATTGCTCATGAAGCCAAGCCAAAAATAAATATTTTTGAACTAGTACAACTTACATTTACTTTTATAATAATTTAATAACCAGAGTCAAAGAGGATCGTTACTATACTCTTTTTTTATATAATTTTCTTTTCTCTCTTTATTTTCTTTTATGATAAATGAATTGACGAGCGCATTTGGCACTTTTGGCAATGGTTATAAGTTAAACGCCACGATAAGATCCTCTTCATTCTTTTGTGCACTGCTATGTTGAGATGTAATTTCAGATAGGAACTTAAAAGGTATTTATATCTCCGAATATAAAGCGTACATTAGTATAAAGCAAAAACACGAAAAAATATTTTTATAGCTGTTTTTAAATAATATACATAATTTGATATAAACACGAAATGCGATTATTAAAGCCCACAGTGAACACAAAAACATAATAAATTTTACCAACACCGAATTTACATCTTACATGTGTAATATACATGTTCATTAACTTCGAAGCAGGCCCCATGGCGTATCTGCAAAATAAGCAGTGTGCGACGTAATGAATGGTTCTTAAAAAGCGTTTTGTATCCTGGATATATTTGAGCGAGCTTTTGGTAGCAATACGGGTTTTTTGTCATAGGCTATTGACTATATACAGGGTGAGCCAACCATAGAGTAATGTTTATTAACTTATTTGTTTCAAGACTTACAAAAAAAACGGTAAATACAAAATTCTTGAAGAATGTTAGGGTACATAGTTTCAATTTATTTTTGAGTATACAGAATTGTTCAAAAACCAACCAACCAAAATTTATATCACATTTAATGTATGATAGCTTTTTCTTTCATAAATCGATTTTAATCTTTTTTTTTTTAAATGTAGATATTTGTCTTGTTTTTAAATAATTTAATTCAATTTTTAATAATACAGTTTACATGTTAAAAATACAGGGTGAGTCAACATAGAGCAAGTTCATTATTTCATTGGTTTCAAAAGTTATGAGAAAATAGAAATACAAAAGATGTTTGGATGCACAATTTAAAATTAGAAAGATATGGGGTGGCTCAAAAAAGGGACGAATAAAACATACATTTTTTAAATGAAAAATCCTATTTTTAAATTTTGTTTTGAATTCCTTTTAAAATTCTTTAATTTTTTTTTAATAATAATGCATACTTAAACCTAATAGTTTTCCAATATTTCAATTTTTCTAAAAAGAAAATAATTTTCACATTGAAAAAAAAATTACGATAGCGCCATTATTTTTGAAGGTGATCCTCATATTTGATATTAGCGTTATTCGGTGACGTAAAGTTATGCAACGGATTTTAATTAGATGCTACAGGGTGTTCAAAATAAGGAATATTTTGGATCTTTTTTAAATTAAAAAACTATTTTTTTTAAAATGGCGCACCATATATATTATTATTTTTTCTATATTATTATTTTTTTCTGAAAGATCTTACAAAAACCCACAACTTTTATTAATATTATATACCATTTTTAATACTTTGGATTTATTTTAACTTTTCCAATATTTCCCCCTTCTTTCTTCTAAGATATTGCTATAACATTGTTGGCCATGACAAAATGACATTGTCAAAAACCTGACATCTGAGTAAAAAATTCATAAAATTTATTGTGGTGTCATAAATTAAAAAAATAAGTATGGATTTTCCTAAAGCTGAATTAATTGATATGATTTATATACTGGGTAAGGGCAAAGAAATTCTTTGTTGGCAGTAAACTTTAACGGAATACCCTAATAGACGTGTACCGACTAGGCAATCTCTTCAGTGTTTAATGGAACGGTTTAATGCTAGTGGTGGTATTGAAATGAAAAACGGAAAGTGGTAAACCAGAATGCTCCAATGAGGAAAAAAGAATTGCAAATTTTACTTCAGGTTCAAGATAATCCCCAGGTCAGTAGCCGTCAAGGCTATTATTGATACATCCCAATCTACCGTTAACCCACCACTAGAAAACACAAAATCATCCCTTCCACATGGAATCACTAAGAACTTCTAGATCCGATTTTGAACAAAGGATAAACTTCTGCACCGTTATAAATGAAGCAATAGAGGCCGATCCAAATTTTTTGTCTAAAATAATGTTTTGATGAAGCTACTTTTCGCAGTAATGGTATTAACAAACATGCACTATTATTCAACAGTTAATCCAGTCTGGGACGGGGCAAAACCAAAAGGGTGGTCACAATGTGTGGTGGAAAAAACATTTAATGTTATTGGACCATATTTTTTCGAAAACAGTTAACGGGCCTAGATATTTAAACTTTTTGCAGAATGATTTACCTCAACTTCTTCAAAATTTGATAACATTGAGATCCAACAAATTGGTTTCAGCAAGATGGAGCCCTCCGCATTACCATCGAGAAGTTCAAAATTTTTAAATAATCATTACCCACAGAAATGGATCGGGATTTATTGGATGGTCCCTGACTGGACTTAACACCACTAGATTTCTTTTTGTTGGGATATGTTAAAATGTTTTTGTGAACCCCCTACAACACCAGAATATATGGAAAATAGGATTGGATGCGTGCAGGAGTAACACGTTTAGCAAGGCTCCAAGAAAATATACGAAAAGACTAAACATGTGTATCCAAGTAGAAGGGCATATTTTTGAACATTTATTGCGCCATAATAATAATTAAAAAGTTAATTTGTAGTAATAGGTTTTATTATTATTCACTTTTTCTGTGAATTTAAAATTTTAAAATGGCCAACTAATGTTATAGCAAGAAGGGTAAATATTGGAAAAGTTAAAATAAACCAAAGTATTAAAAATAGGTATATGACATACTTAATAAAAGTTGTGGGTTTTTGTAAGATCTTTCAGAAAAAATAATAATATATATGGTGCGCGTAAGACTTTATAGAGTAGTTATGCAGTGTAAACTACACTAGATATGCTTTTCTGCAGGGTGTGGTTCATGTTTAACATTTTGGTGTTTTATTCTTCTCGGTATTGTTATCGGTTTAAGAGTGCACCTTACGCTACACTTTGGGGTCGGGCGAAAGGACGCGGAGACGGGGGACGGAGACTAACAATTTGCCACTACCACAATTTTCGTATAGCCGCATTAAAAATATTATATTTTATTTAGGTTCTTCCAAATTGGTGTATCGATGCAATGTTATTTCCGATTGCAAGCCTACAGGAATAATTTTTTCAGTAACTTTTTTCACTTAAATGACATAAATTATACACCATTTTAAAGGTAAGGAAATAATCTATGCCTTCTGTAACGGATTTTTTTAATATGAGTCGAGTTAACGAAAATAGTATCTAAACATAACCGATTTTAGGGTGACTTTCAGTCAAGGAAATATTAAAACTAAATCCAAATGTAAAAACTATTCAGCAGAAGCCTAGATTTAAGTGTTGGCCATATAGCTTTTGAAAATTATCGATAACTTATACCGTTTATGAGAAAAACATTATGCCCCGAACCCCAAATCGGATCCAATTTTCGCGGCGCGAATGGACTCTTAAAAAATATGAATTTTTAAAATACACAATTATACTTTTTAATCAAGTCTATTTTTAATTAAAAAAGCTAAAGCTCTAGTCCTGTTGCCTGTCTTTTGGTCCGTAACTTACCTTCATTAAGTCTTTTTCTTACTGTTATTTTATTGACGGCAACTTGACGCACTCTTTGGAGCCTATTTCTTATCACTACTGCACTGGTATGCCGATCTCTTAAAACTAATAGTCTAATGAAGCGATCATCAAATGCGGAAGTAGCACGATTTCTTCCAGATCAAGGTTTTCTACCATAACTTCCAGTCAAACTTAGCTTATTCGCCACTTTTTGATAGGAAAAACCTACATCTGAACGGCTTTAGCTAAATCCCCGGATGACAAAGGCATCGTGAAATAAAAAAGAAATTCGAATTTTACACACGAAATGTTTTAAATGCTCGAAATGTCAAATAAAACTGTTTGACCAATGCAGAATTCGTTTTCAAGGGAACCTAAACATTCCAAAAAACTTACCAGTATTTTCAATAACTGTTGCAAAAAGTGTAATGTTTAGTTCAAAAATGTATATCTCTTAAACCAATGAAAATACCGAAAAGAATAAAACACTAAAATGTTAAACATGAACAAAACTCTGCAAAAAAGCATATCTAGTGTAGTTTACATTGAAAAATTACTCTACAGAGTGTTTCAAACTTAAGAGAAAAAAATACCTTTTTTTCTTGTATATTTTAACATGTAAACTGTTTTTTTTTAACTAAACAGAACTAATTAAAAACGAAACAATTGTCTACATTTTGAAAAAGAAAACATTGAAGTTGGACTATGAAAAACTATTATACATTAAATTTAATCTAAATTTTGGTTGTCCTAAATATATGTAGGTAAGTTTATATATATATATATATATATATATATATATATATATATATATATATATATATATATATATATATATATATATATATATATATATATATATATATATATATATATGTTGTAATGAATTTCAGGATTTTTACAGAATTTTTTTTCTGGTTTAAACCTGTTTGTCAGTAGATGACATTTATTGGCATTTTCAAGGATGCTTGGTGGCTGCTCGACTTGGAATTCCAAGTCGAGCAGCCACCAGGAACATCATTGAAAATGCCAACTGAGATGTTGGCAAACGTCGAAATTATCATTCTGACAAACGGATTGTAAACCGGAAAAACAATGTACATATATATATATATAATATATATATATATATATATATATATATATATATATATATATATATATATATATATATATATATATATATATATATATATATATATATATATATATATATATATATATATATATATATTTAAATTTGGGTAGTTTCAGTTCATTTGTAATATTCTCCAGCAAAAAAACTTTCTACCATAAATAATTATTTGTTTAAGGAGTTGGCAGATATTTCCCTCACAATATTTTGTAAAACCCTGTATATATATATATATATATATATATATATATATATATATATATATATATATATATATATATATATATATATATATATATATAATATATATATTATATAAGCTTTGAGAAATATGTATACTATTCCTAAGAGTTGCTCAGGTTCCAGCTAAGCTTGACATGGTAAAAAAGTTAGCAAATGCCGAACAACGCCAAACATAAGCAAGCAACTTTTTTTATAAACTTGCTACCTGCATTTTACGATATTTAATTTCAAACAAAGGTTTATTTGTTTAACGTAAACCTGGTATAGGTAATATCTCTTGTGAATGAATCTCTTATTGAGTAATAGTTTGTAGTAAACTTTCTCAGCAATATTGTAATGTCAAGGTTACAATATCGGTACACGTGTTTTGATTCTCACAATTAAATAGATTTTTATGTAATTTTACAGATTTTTTTTTATGACTTTACGTGCATTATACTGTCCACGCTACTTAATAAAATGGATAGCGTTAGTCATAAATTTAGTACCAAGAAACAACGATGCAACTACATGAAAAGAAATAACCGATAAAAATTCAATGTTTCCGCAGGACATAAATAAAGAGTTCCTAATTTTTGGTCAATAGTTAAGGGTCTGCAAAAAACGTTGTCCAAAATTCTTATCATCACAGGGCGTAAAAAGGAGGCCATGAGTATCACAGCTAGTCCGTTCCTGCAGCTGTGAGTAATTCACATAAAACACTTTCCTTAATAGTAATTTGAAAAGTCCTACTCATTAAAATTAACTTGAAATATCCCTCGTGGTTTAATTATGTCCAAAAAACTTGATTTCATTAGAGCTCTTTGAGAGCTAATATCTCCAATGAGAAGGCCTATAAGAAAAAAGTTTGTGTGAACTTGTAGTATTTTTTTCACGCATTTTTTACATATCCGGGATATTTTCCACGCTTTCTCGGACACCCCGTATAGAAAAAGTACTTTAAACTCAAATCCTAAGGACAGATTGTCTTAACGAGACAAACAGTTTTACTAAAATTATATTTACTTAATGAATTTTTATGATTATCACACACAACTTAATGAACAATTACCAAAAACCCTATGAAAATTTTTATTAAAGTTTTCGAAATAATTTTCACCATAAATTTTGTTAGAAGCCTCGTATGTGTTAAATGGCTATTAATCAAGAACAAAAAAATTTTTTATACCTTGTTGGTATTTTATTAATACCCAATAATTTTTGCCTTTGCCTTGGCCCCTAACAGAATAGGTAATTTACACGAATGTTTTTATTATTCAGAACACACCCAGCGTGGGTTTAAACGAGCCCCAATAAATACCTTATTACAAAGATGGATGAGCCCCGCAAAATGTTAGATGGCCCACCCATGTCCATTTTAATTTATGTTGAACCAGTGGAGGATAGAGGATTTTTAAGGACCCAATTTGCAAGAAATTGTTCCAAAATAAAATTATCATAAGTAAATCTTCATAAAGAAATCATATATTATGGTCGATTGCACCAAAAGTATCATTGTAACTTAACTAATAGTACTTAGAAAGACGGCAATGTTGCATCTTCCTCCGTTTTTTTATTATTAGCCTTTACAATGCGAATAATCAGAAAACATTAATAGTAAATCTCTTCTTTTCTAGCTTGTGCTTAAATGATAATAGTAATTTGACTTAAATTTTTGTAAATATCGAATCTTTACCATTTTTTTTTAAATTGTCACGTCAAGGCATCATGTTAAAACTTTTAAAAACTTCATTTTTTACTTTTTAGACATTACAATACATAGTCGGTAGTTTTTTCGTTGTAAAATTAAAAAAAAAAAGAAAGGAAAAAGGAAACAATTATTATCAATGATTATAAGATATAAACACATAATTGAAAACAAAAAAACTTTTATTGATTTATGTGAACGAATTTAAATATTTCTAATTTTCAAGTAAATTTTCATGTTTAAAATAAAGCCCATTCTCAATTTGCGTAAGTAAGCTAAGCACTACAGGCTTCGTTAATCTAAACCTTTTGGTATAATAATATCCATCTCGTCAAAATGATTTCACCTAAAAATAAAAGTTTAGTGTCTAAAAAAATAAATTCAGTAAATTCACCCATCTAAATTCTTCTTAAAAATCTATTTATTATCATATTTATAATATCAAAATTCAAACCACTATAACTTAAATACTTCATTTTTACATAATTTTTACTAAATTATTTATTTGAAACTACAAACGAAAAATAAATAAAGACAATTTTTATCAAATATCCAATCGTCCAACGTCAAATTACTTAAGGGATCATTAGGTACAAAATTTTTTAAACTTATAGTAAAGGGACCCTTGGGTCGAATTTTAGCTGGTCCAAGAAACATTTAAAACTTAATTGGCAGTTAATGCCTAAAAACAACTTAAGTGTCGCAAAAGTGCTGGTGCAACCAGCTATTAAAGTAATAAATTAATAAAGAGAGATGACCAAATTGTTTCTGCAGCTTTCAAAATTTAATGGAAGAAACTTTAAAAAAGGCACTACAGTAAAATTGCAGTAATAAACTTATTTTTATTGTGTTGTCTTTTTGCAGAAAAAAATTTATAGTCTAAGAGCATGCAGCCATATTGTGTGTGGTTAATCTAATAATGGTTTAATAAGTGCGACAGGGTTCACGCGGTTGTAAAACTGTTTTGACAGATCTATTTTTTTGTTTTTTTTTAATGGGACATTTTTATACATTATTTTTTATCGCGAAAAAACTTTTGAGGCTAAAATTTTCAAATAATTTTAGTCTAATGTCGAGTGTTTGTAGTATATCAAGGTAAAAATTAAAGTTGCTAGAGTAAATTCTTTCGGAGATTGTAATTTTTAAATTTTACATTACAGGTGACAAATTAAATCATAAATTTTTGCTTTATTTATACAAAAAATCAGACAAATTTTGCACACCTTATTAGACAATGAAATAATACGTAAGACCTTTTCTACGATTTTTTACGAAAAAAACATGTTTTAAAAAAATAAAAAAAAATTCTTAAAAATCGCAAAATCGCTATTTTTCATCTATTTGAATTCTGGGTTAAAGAGATATATAGCTTAAAATATCCAAAAATACCTGTTTCCTGTCAAACTAAATCCCATTAAAAAATTATAAGATGTTGTTTCCTTTCACAAAAAGTATTTAAATTAACTTATTTCAAATTTTTTTACCGTTAAAATCGTATCTTATTAAACACAAAGTTACTACAACTGAACAAGAATGTTTCCTTTATCTATTCAGAATATGTACTTACGATACATTATCTGATTCCAATGCAATCTTATAAATAAATGCAATAAATTTTATCTTTCACAGATGTTCTTGTGTTTTTATGAAACCTATAATTCACGTTCTGGGTGTGTACTCTGCAATAAAAACTTTAGGTTTAAGAGTTTTACTTGGTAAATGCTTATTATTGTTATACATATAATACCAACCATAATATATAAAATACAGGGGTTATTTTTGACATACTTGAAAGTTGGAAAAGTATTTCCCATTTGTTTCTTTTTCATCTCAGGTAGAAAGTGGGTAAAAAGGAAATATATAATTTTGTTGCTCTGTTGGAAGCTGCCAGACTATACTGGCCAACTACTCTGAGCAGAAGCCGTAAAAATGCCTATAGAAGAGCGACAGATCCCCCACAGCTCGCCGGTGGGCAAGAGGAGGAAGCTTTTCTGTGAGCGTGGGATCATCTTTAGGACGAACAGCTCTTTTTAAGATTTGGAAATTATTGAATTTTTCCATTACCTTAAATCGAATAAGAGAAGAGGTATAGGTCCCTAGTTTGAAGAGACAGTTTTGCATTCTTTTTGGGCACAGATTGCACACGTGCAGCTTTCCAGCTCTGCAAGCTCGGGAGCACATTTTTTTTTAAGCGATTGGTTGTATGCTATTTAGCTCAGACGATTTTTTAATATTGAGAGATAAAATAATACGCTGTTTAACTTTAAAAATGATATCGGACATTTTTGTAAGGAATAGCTGCAACTGTTGGAAGAGGAAGATTAATAGGAGAATTAAGGGTAGAATTGGCAGCAAATTGTTTGGCAAATAGTTTTGCTTTTTCTTTGGAGGTAGAAACAATTTCATCTTCAAATATTAGGGGTGAAAATACTTCTGCACAAATTTTTGCACAAAGGATCATACGGCTTTACTGAAGAGAAAGAGAGAACTTTATCTTTTATCCAATTGTTAAAACAGTCCTTGGCTTCTGAGTTAGTCTAATTATACTAATTTCTTGCTTTGATGCTAGCCTGTCGATTTTCGGGACTAGGCTTTTGGATAAACTTTTTGTGGGCTTGAATTTTTAAAAGTCTGGCTTTGTCACAGGGTTTGGGAAATCACAGTTTGTAATTTAAAGTTATAGGGTTCTTTTTGGTTAAGAAAATATATGTCTTAATCCCCAGTTGTATCGTTTCGGTAAGTTGTTTAACATTTCAGAAGGATCGTGAGTAGAAAAGAAGGTAGGATCCCAAGGATAGGTGGCAAAAAATCTCTCAGACGATTTAGGAAACCTTTTAGATAATAATACTTTTCGTATATCTGTTAGATTAGGATAAGGTCTACCTGTGTTAGGAAAGATCATCTGCATTTGCAGTGAAACTGTAGACAATTACGGTTCGCAGGGGCTGATGGATTGAACGTCTAAATCAGGTGCAGCTTGTATTCTTGCTAAATATAAAAAACGCAAGAAATATAATACATTTTTGGGTCGATATATTTTTGGACCTTTTGCTGTGAAGACTTATGGTCTCTGGAGCGATGAAGCCAAGAGCCTGGTATATATATATATATATATATATATATATATATATATATATATATATATATATATATATATATATATATATATATATATTAATATATAAAATAATATATATATATATTATATATATATATATATATATATAATTATATATATATATATATATTATATATATATATATATTATATCCAGCCAACTAGCTTAATTAGCCGTTTAATCAACAGCCTAACCTTTTTACTAAACAGCGCTGTTCAACTAGCGGCCTGAATGGTATTCAGCCATTTGATCAAACCGCTAGGCGAATGACTTGGATCAATGACGTTTCGTCACTTGTCTAGCCTGTTCATTTCAATTTAGTTTCACTTTCTACCACCTAGCGGCGAAACTCTCCAAATTGTCAATATGGCGTCGACAAACAATAAATTTGATGCTGTTTTCCAAAGTTTAATGAAAAATAGTACAATAGAAGAGTGTAGTGACAATAATAATGTGAATTTAGCTGTGAATGACTCAAGCAATTTAATTTTTAAGGCGAATTTCTTTCGAAAACTTGTTGACCAAAACTAACCACAACTAACCACATCTGATCTTATGATTTCCAAACAACAGTAATATGTTACATTTTAAGTATATTTAATAAAGATTTTCTTATTTTATCTTTTTAATTTTTGTCACATGGTCACCCTATCGTACGATTGGCCTAAGCATTAGCCATATATATACATATATATATATATATATACATATATATATATATATATATATATATATATATATATATATATATATATATATATATATATATATATATATAATAAATGCTGTCCATATTTTACCATTTTGATCGCGAATAACTTTTGAACAAATAAAGATATCAAGATGCGGTTTTCGCAAATATACTTATATTTCTTTAAAGTTTATTCTCGTGTCTTTACCATTTTTATGTGACATTCCATTAGCTCAAAAACAAAATGGCCGATTTTCCGATATAGGACAACTTTGTTATTTTAAATGGAACACCCTGTATATGTTTAAATATTTTTAAAATGTAATCTTTTTCCTTTAAAAAATGTAACATAAACTATGGTTGTTTTAAAAAATAACGTATTTATTGACCTCCGAAGAATTGACTGTAAGTCGAATAAGAATATTATTTTAAAATAAATTTTTAGAAAAGTCGCTTGTGGAAACAAAGTTATCTCGTTTTCATAACAACAAGCATCGTTGTCAGCCATTGTTGGTCATTTTTGCCAAGTTATTTTAATTAAGCCGCGCAAAATGTTCTTGTTAAGTGAAAAAGGAAAATGTGTTATTAGATTTGCCAAAACCAAATCAATAAATGAAACCCAGCGATGATTTAGAAACATATTTAATAGAGCTCCACCCACAAAAAATTCAATTAACATCTGATACAGAAAATCCTGGTACAGGATCTTTAACCCGTAAAAGAAATTAGTAAACAATGAGAATTTGCTAAATAAAACGTTACAAATTCTGGAGATAACTCAGGAAGATCCAACATTGTCAACAAGAAAATCTCAAGTTCAGTCCATATTCCTAAAACTACAGTACAAGAAATCATGAAAAAGAACTTAAATTAAAGCCATATCAATTCAAAAAAAATTTAGTAAGGAACAATATACATTTTTTTGGATAGACTAATAATGTCAGACGAAGCCACATTTCACCTCAATGGAAAAGTAAATAAGCATAACTGCAGGTTTTGGGCAACAGAAAATCCTCGACAATATAACAAACACGTTAGAGATTCGCCAAAAGTCACAATCTGGTGTGGTATGTCAAAGCAAAAAATTATGGGCCATTTTTTTTTTATGAACCAACTGTAACCTCTTGGACTTATATTGATATGCTGGAAATATTTTTTATCCCCAATTGCAAGAAGAAAATCTATTGAATTTTATCTATTTTCAACAAGATGGGGCTACACCAATTATGCTAACATTACCAAGGATTCACTGACCAACGTTTTTGGAAACCGGTGGATTGGAAGAGGAGGCCCTATTTCCTGGCCACCTCGTTCACCAGATTTGACTGTTCCAGATTTTTTTCTGTGGGGATATGTGAAAGAGAGGTGTTATAGTCCACTTCCCCAAAATTTAGAGCAATTAAAAATTAATATCCGAAACATAATAGAAAATATTCCTGAAGAATTTTTAGTCAATAGTTTTAATAAGTTTTTTTCGAATTTAAATAAGTGCGTCGAAGTCGGCGGAAGTCATTTTCAACATTTACAGTAGTTTTTTAAAAAGTAATGTAACCTTATTGTAACTATTATTTTGTGAATAACCTAAACCTTTGGCGATCCTTTTTTTTTTTTGTAACATATGAAGCAAATTTTAATTGTTAAATAATATTGTTGGTCGACATGCAGTCAATTTTTCGAAGGTCAATAAATACGTTGTTTTTTGAGATAACCATAGCTTGTGTTACATTTTTTTAAAGGGGAAAGATTAAATTTTGAAAATATAGAAACATATACAGGGTGTTCCATTTAAAATAACATAGTTGTCCTATAATGGAAAATCGGCCATTTTGTTTTTGAGCTAATGGAATGTCACAATAAAATCGTGAAGGTACGAGAATAAACTTTAAAGAAATATAAGTGCATCTGCAAAAACCGCATCTTGATACCTTTATTTGTTCCAAAGTTATTCTCGATTAAAATGGGTCAAAATATGGCCGGCCACCCTGTATATATATATATATATATATATATATATATATATATATATATATATATATATATATATATATATATATATATATATATATATATATATATATATATATATATATATATATATATATATATATATATATATATATATATATTATTAGACTCCCGATTTTGCACGATGTCTTTTTTTTTTTTAAAACCATTGCTAAAACGTTTGAATGGTCTGAAAACTCATTTTCCAAAATTTGGGTTGCGAAATTGAAAGTTTACCCGGTGCAGTCTCCGTTTTTGCAAATTTGGCCACTATTATTTCAGAGCTTGTTTAAGGAGATATCAAGAAAGATGAAGCAAAATTGACGCGGTTATAGGCTAATTATATGTTTCTGCGGTCGCTGAATACGATGCAACCATTAGTTTTTCTTTCCGATCAATATATCTTTCAAAATTTAGAAAAAATTTGAAAAAAATGAGAAAAATGAAAAAGTTTCACTTTTACTGCTTAAAACTTATTGGTTAAAATTTGTATTTATCGACAAGCTGTAGTCAGGGTTGTAGAGAAATTAAATAGCTTTAAGACGCAAAAAACCCGGTGTGATTTGGTTAAGATTACCCTAAGATACGAGGGAAGTGCTGAAATTGAAAACAAACAACACAATATTACGGGTCGGGTTTAATGCCATAAAACAACTTTTGGGATAAATTTAAATTCTAAAATATTTTTGAAGTCCTGAAGTATAGATAACGGCATGGTACTATGTGTGGAATTAATTTAACTTGCAGGTAAAATTAACCAGCTTAGAAAATGAAGTGAAAAAATGTTTTTATTGAACTTGGACAATATATAACTTTTCTTCATAAACAATATTATGTGAAAATAAAATATTCTTCTCATTCACAAAAATAAACTTTTGTCCTTTTATAAATTTCAGAAAAAATTCATGGATAACATTAATAAATATATATAATTTTGTACATTAGATCATAAAAAGTTCACAAAAACAATTTGTATCTGTACTTTTTCTTTCTTCTGTTACTTTCTAGATTTTCTACAGTTTTCTTGTTGGAACAAAAAGGATTTTTTTTTTCTATTAAAATCAACACTGTGTATTAAATTTTGATACCCCTCTTCGCTTGCAGTGAGTGTCCCGTTTAAACTTTCTGATAAATGCACGAATCGTTCCGCAACGTCGTTCGTAACTTTAAAGCTTTTCACTTTCTGCAACCCCGCAAGATATCCTTCATCCCGCGACCACGACAAGGGATTCTTTTTAAAAAATCCGTGGATATATTCATCAAAGTGAAGAATTCTTGGTTCCTCGTGGTAATTCATTTTTCCAGGCTCAATTAAGGAATTGTCTCTGGGGCCAAGGTAATTTGATAGCCTTTGGTTTGTCGACTTTCCTGCTTCAACGACCGGACCATGCGCTTCTTCTGGGAAATGCTTAAGCGCGCCTCAAAAAAAGAAACAAACCAATATATATTCGTTTGGTCCGATCCCAATGTTTTATGGCAATTTGGATTTTGTCTATATTTCTTGATCTTTTTAATAATCTGATGTTATTCTCTGGGCCTGCGTAGCTAGTTCACATGTAAAACGAATTCCTGTAGTTCTATTATAAAAAAATATAAATTTGTAAAGCCCAGAGTTACCACAAAAGTTCGTTTTATGAGTCATTAAACCCGTTACCCGTAATATTGATGTTGTTTGCATTTGCACAATTTTAGTACCCCCTCGTATCTTGGGGTGATCTGAACCAAATCACACCGGGTTTTTTGCATCTTAAAGCTCTTTCATTTCTCTACAACCCTGACTAAAGCTTGTCGATAAATAAAAATTTTAACCAATAAATTTTAAGCAGTAAAAGAAAATTCGTTTTTTCTTTTTTTTTCCAATTTTTCCTAAAATTTGAAAGATATCTTAATTGAAGAGAAATACTAATGGTTGCATCGTATTCAGTCACCGTAAAAACATATAATTAGCCTATGATCGCGTCAATTTTTTAATGCATATTCTCTTGATATCTCCTTAAACAAGCTCTAAAATAATAGTGGCCAAATTTTGCAAAAAACGAAGACTCGCACCGGGTAAACTTACGAATTTCGCAACCAAATTTTGGGAAATGAGTTTTTAGACGCATTCAAACGTTTTTAGCAATGGGCCTCAAAAAAAAAAAAGACATCTGCAAAATCCCATTAATATATATATATATATATATATATATATATTATATATATATATATATATATATATATATATATATATATATATATATATATATATACATATTTTTAAACTTGAAGGGTTAAGAATATTTAAACTATTCTCTACAAATGCTTGTAATGAAAAAATAAAAAATAAGTCTTTAAATAGGTAACTTTAAAATTCAATAAAGTTTTGTTATTTACAAAACTGGACTTGCAAATATTCTCTTCATCTGCAATAACCAGAGGAGCAAACAATTTTTAGAGCTCATAAGTATAAAGGAGTTAAAGAGGTGGATCTATAACATAACTATTAGCCGCTTTTGATTATAGTTCTGGCTGTTAAGTACGACAGGTTTTTAGCTTTAGTACGTGCTTATTACCTCCGGAATCCCGTTTTATTAATTTTAAAAGCGTAGGGTACTTTATAAAGGATGTTGCTGATGAGTTATTGTCGGCGGCAAACATTAAGTTTTGCTGATATTAGCGAATAAAGATGTTTTTCAAAAAATCCTTTAAATGGCTTGGTGATTATAAGAGTTAAATTACCAATAATAGGCTTCTTTTAGTGTCTTTTAATAGACTCTAAAATTATTTTAAAGCTGTTGATACGATGGTCAGAAAAGTGTGAAAGAATAGTGACAAGTAGATATTAATAGAAACACATATGTAAGTTGCATTTTTTATGCACTGGCTATACTTTAACACACTGCATTCTGATGTATTATGAGCAATGCCGTCCTGACATAACAATCATATATTAACTTGCTTATTTAACACGATATATTAACGGTTCTTTGTGCAGCAAGCTAACAATCTTGAACTTCGGAACCACTAATCGATTTTTGCAAGTCATTTTTGCAGGAACCAAACCAGTAATAACAGTAATTTTTTGACAATGGGCTGATGGAATTTTGACGTGTATGAATCGACGAAACTTTACACCAGGAAAACCACTATTTATAATTTTTTAAGTAATAAAGGTAAAAATACTTTAAAATTTCTTATATACATAGATTAAATAAAAAAAAATAAAATAAATCCTAAATAAATTTAATAACGTCTTCTGTGTTTACTGTAATAAAAAGGCGTAGTGTAAACATCAACACTAAAAATCACTTGAAAACGGTTGGAGATACATAGTGTTATTGAAACACTAAAATGTTTTAATATTATAATTACTATTAAGTAAATGTAAAACCCTTATTAACTGAAAGTTGTTAAACAATTTAAAGCACGTTTATCCAAGAATAATATTTAACTTCATTATTATACATAAGTATACTAAACAGGGTTTCCCACGACGAACCGACGCGGTCGATTTCTCAAAATTAGCGACGTAAAATTTTGAAAATTTGGAAGTTTACTAAATCGATGAGAGCAACCGTCAAAATATTTTTTAAATAGTGGCACTTCCGGCTATACCGAAAGTCGATGCTTTTTCTTATTTTTAATGGAACACCCTATATATTATTGCATTTTGGATTAGAAAATTTGATATGTTTTGTGTATAAATGTATCCTAAGCAACCGTTTTTGAATTCTTGAATTTTATGTCAAAAATGACGTTTGAACCCCAAAAAAAGGGAAAAAATTTTTTTCCTATACGGATACTTATTATTTAGTTTGAATTGAACCCTTGTGCAAAGAGGCCCAATTTTGTATATTGAGTGGATATTTTGGGTGTAAATTAATAAAGGTAACTAAAAATTAAGCACGCAAATTAACAAAAAACGTAAAAAGTCAATTTTTTCAAATGGAAACCCCCTACTTTTATTTTTTTGTCGTATTAACATCAAAAAATAAGTTAACTTTGTTGAATTAGTCTATGCCGAAAATGGTTTTTGAAATAATCGACAATTTAACATTTTATATTGTAAAAGTGCTATACGGATCTTTAATTTTGTTATTTGGGCCATGACTGGGGACGAAAATTTTCATTAAGCGCTTACAAACAGTAAGGCATCAAAGGTAAGATTTAATATCTTACCGATGAACAATGATATTTGTTAAATAAGTGGCCGCTTTTCCTTTCTGTTGTTCACTGTGCACTTGCCGCCAGGCGACGGAAACAACTTGTAAAAACGGGTTATATGATATATTAATATATATATATATATATATATATATATATATATATATATATATATATATATATATATATATATATATACAGTTCCCAAATTGATGGAGAATGATGGGGACGGAAACCACGATAGATACAACATCGGTTAAAGGAAAAAGTTTTGGACAATTATGAAGAAGCTAATCCCATTTTACATGGTTTTATCTATTAGGTTTTGAGAAATTTTGAAAAAACCTGAAACATGCATTTGAAAATGGCCATTTTTTTATAAGTGAAAATTTTTCAAATCTGTCTCCAAAGCAACTTTTTTTGTAGAATATGACCGAGTCAATTTTTTTTTTACGTTTGGGTTTTAGACAATAACTTTATTTTTTCATATGGAGCCATTTGGATTTTGTGCAGCCAAATAGTGCTTTTATTCTGATTTCAAAATGTAAACATGTTATAATTTAAGAGTTTATAACCTTATTTATTTCAAAAAACAAAAATTTTCAGTTGGCCTTGATTCCGGAAGCATTTTTTTTGAAAAATAAAATATTAGTAATTGGAAAATGATAAGCAGACATTTTACAGAAATGGTTTTCAAACAAGCTATAACGTTAACCCGTGTTACAACAAAACTATACAACAAGTTAATTGAAACAAGTGAAAACAAACACAATGAAAATTAAACAAGATTCCCACTAAAAATGAAGATGTAAAATAACGACTAAAATTCAAAAGTTGTCCATTTCAACATTTAACGATATTTTTTTTTAAATGGTCCTAACTTCCTATGAATGGTTGACTTAGGATGTGAAATTTCTATCAACATCCCTGGCTAAAGATGTTAGATTTTCTTTAAAATGTTGGTTAACTGCAGCATCTTGTTGTCGATTTTCTTCAAGTACTTCTTAGGTCGTGGTTTTTAAAACCGAATTCAAGCAAATTTGTAACCAGTTTTCAAAGTATGTTACTTTAGGATGCTGCCTTTCAGTAAAATTGTCGAAATACGTTTCGCAGCTATTTCATTTCTTTCTGCCAATGACGCTAGATGACATTCGACGTAATCAAGGCCAACTGAGAAAATATTTGTTTTTGAAATAAATGAGGTTATAAACTCCTAAACTATAACATGTTATCTTGTTGAAATGAATAAAAGCACTATTAGGCTGTAAAAATCCAATATGGCGCCCATATGAAAAAGTAAAGTTGATGATGATTCAAAAACCCGAAACGTAGAAAATAAAAATTGACTATTGGTCATTTCTACAAAAAAGTTGCTTTAAAGAAGTTTACGATTTAAAAATTTAACATAAAAAAAATAATTTTGAAAATGCATTTTCAGTTTTTTAAATTTCCAAAAACCTGAATAGATAAAACCATGTATAAACCGAATACTTAACATAATTGTCAAAACTTTCCCCATTTAACCGATTTTCATTATCGTGGTTTCCAAATCCCCTACATTCCCACCAATTATATAATTTTTTTCTTTAACCGTTTTATAAAATATTTTTGTAAAATTTTCCTTGAGTATAGGTTGACAAATAAATTAGAAAGTGAATTTTCAGCACGGCGTTTCGCACATTACATTGTGCTTTTTTAAGTTTAATTCTTGGAGTTGTTTTGATTCTTTCTGGTGAAAAATATCGAAAATATTGATAATAATATTAGATTAGGTCTATCAACTTTATTTTCGATTTTTTGTGCTTTTATTTTTGCGTCAAAACTTCCAAACCATTGAGGTGAAAATAATTATTGGCACATATGTTTATAGGAAATAAAATTTCCTACAAAAAAAGTTTTATTACAAATTTTTGCCAGACAA
>JAHBCN010009985.1:0-33222 GCA_019359885.1 Listronotus oregonensis | reverse complement strand
ATAGTCTTAAATCCGGCGCTGGCTATTTAGCTTTCACACTTAAAAGGTAAAATTTTGGAGTAAAAAATTTGTAACACTGATGTAAATATAAACCTAGTTATCCATAATATTAATAACAAGCAAGTTTTGACGAAATAATGGAAAAGAATAAATAAAATAGCCTAAAGGTACGCCACTGGTCCATAATAGTAACAAAAATGTATTATCAGAAGGTGTATTTCGGTCAATATTTTAAGTGTACCAAGTTTCTTTTAAATCGAAAAAGTTGATATGCAAATAAAAATAAAATTTCAAATCTATAAATTCTTTTTTACACTCTGTATTTTAAAAATAGAACAGTTTTTTAACTTTGCTTATATAATACTAGATGAAAAGCCTGTCTCCGCCAGGCGAGAGACAAAATTAAAAAACCTCTTTCCGTAACACGCCTTCGGTACGGCTAACTTTAAAAAAAAACACTTTTTTGCCCCTTTTTTTTTTCCCCGGGGGGGGCAAAATTTAAAAAAAACGGGCTTCGTTAGGTTCTACCCCCCTAAAAAAAATTTACCACTGTGCCAAATTTCATGATTTTAGCTCAACCAAAACTTCAGAATCACGTGGACAGACAAATAAATATATATATATATATATATATATATATATATATATATATATATATATATATATATATATATATATATATATTTTTTAAAATTAATAAAAAAAAAAAAACAAGGTGGCGCAGTGGATCTGGACGATTTTAAAAGTGCCATTATGGAAAAATTTTAATGAAACGACCAAGGTCAAAAACATATATTTTTATTACACATATAATGCAGCTTTACAACAAAAATTATTATTTAAAAATAATGTCTTTTAAATGGCCACCCACGTTTTTCTAAACATCCCTGAAGACGTGTTAAAAAATTCCCCCAACTCTTAGCAGCATAATGATATCCTGGTTTACTGCTCTAATTTCCCCAGTAATGTTGTCTTTTATTTTTTTAGGAGCGTTTAAGCTTTTTTTCGAAAATCATAGCCTTCAAATATCCCCAAAAAAAAAAAATCGCCGTAACGGGAAAAAAATCCCCCAGGAACATGTTCTATAGAGCAGCCATGCAAATTCGCGCAGTATGGTTTGTTTCTCCCCCCTTGCGGAACCATAAGACGTTATTTTCTACCCACAGTCGTTGCAGTTCAGCAGGTAAAAAATTTTAAACATCTTCAATACCGGGGGAAAAAAACGTAGGTCTTCGTGTAAATTTCGACCCAAACTTCTTGGTGTAATGTTCAGTGCTACAGCTTGACGCCTTGCTGAACGAACTGGACACTTTGCGACAGCTTTCCCCACTCTCTCTATGTTCTCCAGTGTACGCACATTTTTTTAGAACCGGCAAATTCATTTCTAACACTTCCACAATCACTAAACTTTTTAACCCACCCAAAAATTTGTTGTGCGAAGAAATTCTAAAACCCCTCTTGGAATGTTATGTTTACATTGCACCTGAATAACAGACCTCGATCGGTGACATACCCCCCAAACCCAAAAACTGCGTTTTTTTTTTTTTTTTTTTTTTTTATATATATATATATATATATATATATATATATATATATATATATATATATATATATATATATATATATATATATAATATAGATTTTTGTGCTATTTTTCACCAAAGAATCTACCCTTTAGCGTTTTTTGAAACACCCTGTATTTATGGTCTAGATAAGACAAGTAGAATAACGCTTCCAGCAAAACTATATTGTCGTGTTCCCGCTATAAAGAAGGTACTTAACGTATTTTAATTACTCATTGAGATAATACTTCAACAGGAATCAATGTTTACTCAAGAAAATACATATTTACTCATTAACCAAGATGAGTGGGTCCTTTACATGTTAGCTTAAATAAAAGTGTATTGTAAATATGTAATGAGTGTTTCCCGCTTTTAAACAGTAGCTAAATAGCATGTAATGACATTTGTTTAAACATCATCAAAAGGAAAAAGCGAAGCAATAAATTCCTATTATGTGTATTTAATTTTCTCACTCGAAAAAATGTTTTATTTTTTTAATGGGCGTTTTATTTATTAAATAGGTTTTTTTTATATTTTTAAATCTATGGCCTATATTACACGAAACATTTCGGCGTGTTTTCTTCCCTATTATAACTTCGTTATCGTTCCACATACACTTATGAGATTTGGTATGTATATTGACTTATTACTTGTAAAAAAAATAAGAAAGCTATGCGAAGTGGTTTTTGAGATATTTGATTTTAAAAATCGTCCATTCTACTACTGACTGACTGACTTAATAAAATTATGGGGCACTCCCCGCGGTAATAGAAACTTGGAATTTGACATGTATTTTTAGGTCACAGGTGGAGAAAAAATTCTGGAAGCTGCACACTTTTTCTCTCAAAAATCCTATGAAAATTTTCATCGAAATTTTGGTGATAATTTTTGGGGGTAAAACAACGAATGTTTAAAAACTATCGATAATTTTCATGAAAGCTTGTTATTTATATTTCCACGAGTTCGAAGAACGAAATTATTTCCAGAAATTTTTTCGAGCTCACGAATATTTTGAAAATTATCCCGAGCCGAAGGCGAGGGATGATTTTCTCAAAATGTTCGTGAGCGAGAAGGAATTTTCTGGCATAATTTGAATGGTATTGGTAAGAAAATTTCACACCAATAATTATTGACGTTTATAAAAAAAAAAAATATATTGATAGGGAAGCAATGAAAAAAAGCTCCCTCTATGGTAAAATTGACATAGAAATACCAGTTTCTGATGTAATAGATCTTATAATACTTTCGAATACTGAGTTTACTTAACTAAAACTGGTAGAAAATTTTATTTTAGCAATAAGTCTACCAAGGGTCTACGTATACTTTATAACATTTAAGCTTTAAGGACGGTCCAAATTTAGATCTATGCCCTATAAACCTTAGGCGTTAAGGACGGTTCAAACTTTTTTTTACCAATTATAGTTACATAGAAACACCAATTTCGGATGTAATATATCTTATATTTTTTCATCACTTTGACCCTAGTTTACTAAAATTGGTAGAATGTTTTAGTAAAAATGTGTGGAAATTCATCAACACAAAGTCTTTAATATTGTATTGTTTTAGGTAATATGTATTTTTAAAACGCTTGGTTAAAAATAATACATATTGTTAATTATATTTTAATTTTTGAGCCATTTTATTGAATCTGTATTACTAAAATAGTTAAGAACTATTTTAATGATACACAATGTCACTTTTTCTTATGTCAAAAAATTTCCACTTTAATACCCTTCAGGGTACCCCAGAAAAAGAAATTTCCAAAAAAACATAGGTTACCATGGAAATGTTGAGAAATGCTTGTATTTCATTGGTCGAAAAATGTTGGTGTGAAATTTTCGGGTTTTTAAAATTTAGGGGAAAAAAGGAAAATATGGGAGTATTATGCTAGTAAATTATATTTTTTTTTGTCGTACAATTTTCAATTTTATGCAACATAATTAAACCTATAACTGAAATCGTTTTTTTAATTGAGTCGGATAGATGCAAAGGGGTACAAGTAATTTATTTCTAAAAATTGAATTAAGTGTAAAATATGAAATTTTTTTTAAAAAATTTTTTTTACAAAAAGTATAAAAGGGTTTTAAAAAAAATTTTAGGATACACACTTGTATATTTTGCAGACAGGTTTTTTAACAATAATCTTCATATTTCAACTTAATTCAATTTTTTTAAAAAAATTCCCTTGCCCCTTTGCATCTAACCCACTCAATTACTTTATCTATTTCTTCATCTTACATGACCAAATCGACTATTTTTGACTGATTTTAAGTTTCTAATTGACAATACAAACAAAAGGTTCAATTTTCTGTTTTGTAAAAGTAAGTTGGCCAGCGTTTCTAACCTTTTTGGCCCGCGGACCAGTAAAATTTTTAAAAAAAAACGCGGGCCAATAATATTTTTTTTTCGTAATTTTATAAATTAAAATTCAGTTATTATTATTATTTTTTAATAAATCTTTTTCGCGTATAGAAGAAATTGTCCGCGGACCAGTAAAATTTTTCCGCGGACCACTGGTGGTCCGCCGGACCAGCGGTTGAGAATAGCTGGTCTAGGCAACGTGAAATTTCCGCTGAATTGTTTTGATTTTTAACGTGTCTTATGGGAAAATTTATACATGAGTGAAATATTCGCCATAAATTTCACTAGAATTTTTGTATGTGTAAAACGGATCTTAGGATTTAAAATACAGGCAAGATTTTATACACTAAAAAAAGAAAATTGCTACATTTTGCTACCTAAGACCCTAAAAATTTCAACTGTCTATGGTTTTTAGAAAAACATAGGTAATTCTGAAAAATTTGGGATTTGACAATAAAATTTAATTAAATTCACGAAAAAAAATACAATAAGAGGATTTGCTTTTTGCCAACTCAGATTTTTCTTTGGGAGCGCCGCAAAAGAAATCAATCTTTTTGCAAATTCAATTGCAATTATAAATTGCAAATTGATTTTTTTTTACCAAAGTCTTTTTGAGACCAATATCATCTGGTATATTTTTGGTGTGGGTACCATGTCTCACTATTAGATTAAAAAAATGAAAATCTCAAAGGCCAATTTTTATAATACTCTAATAAAAAAAATTATTTGACATCATATAAAAACCTAAAAACCTTAAATTTTTTTTAAGGTGTGTAGTAATCTTAAATAAACAGAACAAAAATGCTGTTTTTTTTACCAAAAAAAAGATAAAATTCTTACACTGAAAATTTCCTTAATTTTTTTGCTAATAAGTTTATTTATTTAGTTGGTGTTTATTGCTGATTATAATAATAATTTGCAAGTTTCTAACCACCTGTTAAAAAAAAATATGAATCCCACTTGTTTTATGTGCCTGTTATTTACCGATTTATCATTTTATACTGTTAAAAAGTTTGGGGCTTAAATTTTTTTTAAAAAAGTTTTTTTAATTTTTGGAGTTTATCTGTTTTAAAATGCCTGATTTGAATTACCCCAAAACCATTAAGTATAATATAGGGGTTGATTCATGAGGAAATGTCAATACTTCAGGTACGTAGTTGGGGCCCCAAAAATAAACAAAAAAGTATATACAAATATGACCCCCAAAGGCCTTTGTTTTTCAAAATAGGGGTTTTAAAAAAAGTTAATTGGTGAATTTTCTTTATTTTTTAAATAAAATCTATAATAATGTAAATATTGAAGTAAAAATTGGTATCCGGGGATTTTTTGGTATGACGGATTCGAATCTAATCAGTACAGCTCTTACTTGTAGGGGGAAATTTACACGTCTTTTTATTTTTGAATATTTTTTTGGTACGGCACTGTATTACATTTTAAAGTAAATTTAATAACTGTTTTGTCATTTTTACATAAAGGGGAATACCTTGTTAAAAGTCGATATGAGCAACCGTTTTTCGAGATATTTGGTTTTAAAAAAAATACCACGCATAAACACGCATCTGATTTTATTATAGCAAAATAAAAAAAAAAATTAAAAAAATGTATAATTAAACTTTAACCTCTATATATCGAAAACAAAAGGCCTTTTTAAAATATTTGTATAAACTTTTATGTTTATTTTTGGCCCCCTTCGTACCTGAAGTTTTTGACAATTCCTCATGAACCCCCCCCGTATAATAAACCCCAAATTCCCCCTTAAGCCGGGTATTCACTTAGCGAACGTATATGGCCCCCCGGAACGAACTTTTCGTTCAGTTAAGGTGCGGTTTCTTTTTGGGTGCGGCTCGCGGCTGCGATTGAGTCGCAACAGCGACTGGGGCTACAGTCGCGGCACTGGTTTTATACAATTTTTTGCATATACGTTTTGGTTGACGCCGTTCAGTCGCAGACCGTTACGATCGAGCCGCAGCGGTTGCGATTCGACTGCTGGATGTACCAGTCAAATCGCAGTCGCAGGATGAGATATTGGTTGAAAAGTTCAGAAATATCCCTCGATTTTCGATTACGAACATGAAAACTAAAAAAAAGTTATGATTAAAAAAATCCCTTTTGGAAAAAATAGCACTTTCAGTAGGAAAAGCAGTAACTAACATTAATTTATTTATTCTGTTCTTCTTTTATAATTATAGGTATGAGTATTCATTTTTTTTTTTACTTTTTTGGCCCAACTTTATAGTCACCAAATATTTTTTTTTTTTGAAAAACTAAATTTTACTTTAAACATTTTTATTAGGTATTTCTTGTTGCCTTTTATAATAACAATTTACATTAAAATGAGTTTAAGGTTGAAACATTATTACAATACCTACAATGGATTGCTCACATGTACAGATTTCTTTACAGTTTTTACTTTACTTTCGAAACCTGTGAATTTTTTTCCCTTCGACAATCCCCCTTTTCAACAAAAACCTCATAAACTGATCTCTTACATGAAACCCTTCAACGTTTTGATATCCACTGCTCTTGTGAGATTTCGAAAAACATTTTTAGTTTTTTTTTTTTGAATCGTACTCATAGTGGGAACCCTTTTTTTTTTCCCAAATACCCTTCTCGCAATAAATTATGTAAATGTGTAACTGGAAAAATTCTCTAAATTTTTTTCGTCCTCTTTTAAGTGTGATTTTATAAATTTTACTTAAATATCTTTCTTCTGCCCCCTTTTAAATATATCGTGTTTCTCGCATCGTTCCTTTTTTTAAAAATGTCAGTTGTTTTCCATTGTTCTTCTTCCTCTTCTTCTAAGAAAATTATACTTGGGTTCTGTTATTCATTTTGTAGGTTATAAGTCAACTAAAAAGGCTTTGCACATCATAGAACCAGATCTTTTAAACTAATCTAAATCGCAATCGCATAAAATTAAAGTCGCACAAAATAAAACACTCCATATTGCGGCTGCGGCTGCAGTAAATCGCTGTCGTAAGGCCGCAGCCGCTCTAGGGGCCAACGAAACCGTACCTTTAGTGTGGACGTGAATAATTTTATCTACGAACGCATGCATTTGGTTGCGGAAAAAAGGGTTGCTCGTTTGTCGGTACATCAAAGGAAATTCGCCACAAGTGTTTTGGGATGTGTACGTATATGAATGAAATACGAATGAAAATTAATTGTCGGAACGAAGGTGAACAACACTACACGCATACGTTTGTCAAATGTGTATGTCAGAGCGCATGTCGAACAAAATTCACGCACATTTACGGCATATACGTTTGTTGCCGTGCTGCTGTATACGTTCGCTAAGTGAATACCCGGCTTTAAAATCTCGGCCTCTGTACCGACATCTAAAATAAGATCAAGCCCTTTTTTGATTTGGCAAGTTGTTTTTTATCTTGGGACAGTCGACGAAGACTGAGGCCTAAGTACTAAGTACCCTGGGTGTCTTAAGTGTGGTGAGAGGGAGTTTGTTCACACGGGACTTAGATATTTGGACATTGGGAGGAGAGGGAACAACTTCTGCGGGCAGCAGGTTCCACAGTCTGGACACTTAAGAAATGAAAGAACGAACTAAGTGGGAAGTCCAGGGCCTCTTGAGTTGGACTGTAAAAGAATGCATAAAAGTGGCACGACGTGTTGCCAACTCTTCGGAGCAGAAGCCGTGAAAATTCCTAAAGAGGGTCGGATCCCTACAGCTCGTCGGTGGGCAAGAAAGGAAGCTTTTCTGTAAGTGTGGGATCAATAATAAGACAAACAGCACTTCTTTGAATGAAGTCAGGAATGCTAAGTGTTGTAGGAGATGCCATTTCATAGACATGAGAACAATATTTAAAAAAGAGTCTAATCTGGGATACATGCAGAGTAAATAGATTTGAAAGAGAGAAATACTTTTTGCTCGACTTTTTGGCTCGAAAAAGAAATCCAAGCTTTTTGAAGCCGCTAAGCCTATGAATGTAATGTGTTTGTGCCAGTTAAGGAACTTGGCCGCTCATATGTAACGGATGAGCATTGACAGACGTTTTTCGCTATAGCGAACATGACTGTGTTTTGAAGATATTAAACTGAACAAGATTTTTGGCGCCCCAATCCAAGATTACTTTAAGATCTTGTGAAAGAGATATTTGCATTGACCTGCGCTAGTTTTCCAAATCTGAATTACAGGGTGCTTAAGAAAAATTTAGGTGGAGGTACTATCGTCAGCAAAATTATGAATAGGATTGGTTGTGGAAGAGAAAAGATCGTTTATGTGCAGAAGAAGCAAAGTTGGTGCCAGTACCGAGCCTGGGGCACCCCAGCATTAATTGGATAGAAGCTGGAAGAATGACCATCTACAATAACTTATATTAGTCGATTAGAAAGAAAACTGGAGTTTTTAAGTTTGTTAAGAAGCCCATCATGCCACACCTAATCAAAAGCTTTAGATTGTCAAGAGCAACAATCTGGGGATTTACCAAGAAACTCAAGAGACTTGTTCCAGAAGTGTGACACAAAGGAAAGAAGATCAGCCGTGTTCTTCTGTGACGGAATCCATACTGTTTGTCACGTAAAATTTTGTGTTTTTTTAAATACTTTAAGATTCGGGAATTAATCAATTTTTCCATTACCTTACAGAAAATTTAGTAATTTTTGTATGTATTTTGATAAAATTTGTAAATGAAAATTAGAAAAATGAAAAAAAATTTTTTTTGGGCTAATGTTTTTTTGTGAATTTTTTGTGTTTTTTGCCGGTTTTTTCAGATTAGGAAAAGATTGTGACGTAATGGCTGAATTCTGGCTACGAATTCGTGTTTAGAAGGCAAAAATACCTCGAAAACCATATACCACTCTCTAGGTTCAATACTTTTTTCTTCTTCGTGAAATGGTGTTATCAACAATTTTCAATAATACACATACACACGAGCTCATAATGTGTGAACGAATAATAATTTAAACTAATCGTTCACATATATGTGGAGGAATACTGAAAAATATTATTTGTCCACTGTGTATACGAAGATCTGCATTTAAATATAAACCTTAGGTCGACAAAGATAAAAAATACCTATATACTACCGAATTATTTGTTTATCAAGGAAATAATAGGTATTTTTATTATTAATATTATTTTTTTATGATAATCCTAAACTTTTACCATAGTTTAAAGAATATACAATATATAAGTTTTGTCACTCGTGGCGGCTCTCAGAACGCACCCCTCTTATCGCCGCCTGTTCAATATATTCGTACCAGTCTATGGTGTGAAGCCGACTGATACGCAGTGCGCCTGAAATCGTTTTGCTGTAACCGTGTGCTTTGGTATATGGTGTCCCTAAAAAGTTGTTGAATATGTCTGGTAATAATATTTGTTCAGTGGATAATTGTGAAAGTAGAATAAAAGCGATTTATCGTTTTTTAGATGCCCTAAGGACCATATTAATATAAATCATATAGATTAGACTATTTTATTGGTATTTGTATTGAAAATATATTAAACTTTTAAATGTCAAGCTTGGTTAACTGCTTTGTGATTCACTGAGTGCCACAAATTAGCTAATTAATCTAATTATTATTTGTTGTGTTTTAAAGATGAGGATTTTTCAAACCCTTTTAAGAGTCGCATTCATTCATATGCGGTTCCATCTGTAGGTTTACCCAGTGAGCTTGCTAGAGAGGGTCAATTTTAACATTTATATATGTAAAACTAGAGTAAAATTACCTACGTGTGTACCTTTTAATGTATAATTAGACCATCTTTAGAGTATTGTTCTCCTGTCTAGGGAATGGCGTCTCCCACAACCCTTAGCATTCTTGATTTCCTTCAGGGAAGGGCCTTTTATCATATTTATGATTCCATGCTTACAGGAAAGCCTTCTTCTCTCACCCACCGTCGAGCTGTAGAGAATCTGTCGCTTTTTATAGATATTTTTACGGCTTCTGCTTTAAGAAGTTGGCCAGTATAGTTCCACTCCTGACAGCTCCCAATAGACGACACGTAGTGTCGTTTTTATGCATTCTTTTACAGTCTAGCTTGAGAGGCCCAGATCTTTCCACTTTGTTAGTTCTTTTATCCCTAGAGTGTCCAGACTGCGGAACCTACTACCACCAAAAGTTTTTTCTTCTCCTCCAAATCCCCAAGTATTTAGGTCTCGAGTCAATAGGCTTCATCTTACCACACTTAAGACAAACATTGTACAATGGTATTTAGGCCTTCGCCTTTCGTAGACTATCTCAAAATAAAAAACAGCTGCAATATTTTTTTGCATTTTGCATTCCTCATACACAAATAAAAATGTTGTGTATATCTACACATTTTGCTAGTGACCCATTAATTATCCGTGAAAGTCTGGTCGACCTTTTTACAATAAATTTCTATTTTGCTTTACATTATGCAATAGATAGATAGATAGATAGATTTGTTTAGTTGTAATGATAAAATATCCCTGGAACTATAAACCCATTTTTTTACCTGTAAACTACAAACCGGGGAAAACATTTACCCCACGGGATTTTTGTCTTAAAATCGTTTTGAAAGCAATGGTCTGACATATAAGTACTCAATTTTTTTTATTTTGTTATGCCCGAGAGAATGGTAAAGAGCAAATTCAATGTTATCAAGATTTAGTTAAATAGAAATTGATTTGAATAGCTGTAAGTACTTAAAAACAGCCAAACCGTCATTTAACAGACAAAAATTTATAACTATTTTTCTAAACAACCGATTTTTAAATTTCCAGCGGGATTTCAAAGAGAAGACATATGGCTTTAAGAAAAAATATTCCATCGTGATGTTTTGCCAAAAAAGTGTATTTATTTGGGCATTTGAAAATTCAAACAATTTAAAAATCTATTTTCGTCTCTCATGGAAAATATGAAAAAAAAAGATAAATTTAACAGATATAAAAGTACTCCAAAGTACACATACGATTTTACTTATTATTATTTACTTATTAAAATTTACCCGGGGTAGATATCTACCCCGATTTGTTGTTCTAGGGATAATTATTAATAGGTAATAGAGACAAAAAATTTAACATTTATTTACAGTGACTTTGGTGACCATAAACAAATATTATCAACATTATGTTTATATTATCGTAATAATCATTCAAATAATAAAAAATCTACTCTGCGTTCTCCGACAATCCCGATCAGAGGTAACGCTTGAATAAATTGGTATTAGTCCAGGCAGTCAAGCTCAAAATAGTGTCATACCTCCGAATTTTTTATATATGCACAGATTTTCTTGAAAATTTGGAATTGAGCTTAACTTACCCTCCATATCCAAATCTATATAGTCGCAAGGTGTGCAAATTGTTTTTAAGGGGTGAAAACCACCCCTTATCGAAAAATAGATTTTATAGGTTTTTCGGCTTTTTTTCGATTCAAATGTCTTTTATTTATGTAGAATAAATATCCTAACGTATTGTACAGTATAAAATTTGTGTATTTTGAAATATCAACCCGTCAACGGAAAAAATCAGTGCGCCAAAATTTGAAACTTTATTTACTTTAAAATGGACTAAAAAATATTTAAAATCTTATTTTTTGTGTAACTCTGTTAATTTTGAAGCTATCACATCCTACAAAAAATTATTTTAAAGGTTATTTTCAGGGCTACAAGCCTATGTATGTTAGAAGGGTTTGAGACCCTTCATATTTTATAGGTAACGCACTATAGTGAAAGTTTAAATCGGTTATAACTCCGTCAATTTTTATGCCACAAAAAAAAATAAAAAAAGAAAATATTTGTCATAAAAAATGCTACATTTTTCTACTCTTTAGTTTTTTCGTATCTCTTATGGTTTTGGAGTTAAAATGAGAAAAATATTTTTTTTTGAAAAATAAAAAAAAACATAATTTAAGCTCTTTTTTTTAAACTGTGCATCTCTAATCAGTAAAACTTTCAGATGTCATAAATAACATACAAATAAAGTAATTGGTGCAAGGAATAAGTTTAATTTTGATTTTGAATGAAATGACATTAGTTTATTGCGATTTTTTTTTTAGTTTTAACTATTTTACACCATATCTCACTGAAATTTTAGTCAAAAAGACTTTTATCGGTGCTCATTTTAAAGGTCTTTTTATGCTCTTTAAAAAATATTCTATGACTTTTTGTTGAAAAATGTACCCTTTTCCCGTTATTTGAGGTTAAGTACTTAATCACGTAAAATAAAAGATCTTCAAGCAGCTATAACTTGCCTTAGGTAGAACTTTAAGATCTTCATAAATAGCTCAATTTCTTTGTTTTTTTATAAGCTTTATTTTTGTTCATTACACTTTTTTCGATAAAACGCATAATTACAGAGTTATGCGTAAAAAACAATTGAAAAATAAGGTTTTTTTAACGAAAAATCGCACTTTTCAATTGCGAATAATTCAAAAACTATTGATCTGGCAAAACTTGACATGACATTTTTACTTCAAATTTGCTCATCTATCGATTTCTGGGGGTATTTTGGGTAAAAATTGCCCACCCCCGAGAAGGGGTGGCATCCACCCCAGGGGGTTGCGCACATCGGCACCATATAGATTTTGCTTTTCGACCATCCATCTATCATCTGTCAAAATTTTAAATAAATCGGTGCATATATAAAAAATTCGGAGGTAAAATGCTTGACTGCCTGGACTATATCGTTTACACAAATATCCCCTAAAACTTTTTTGTCGGTTCGCGATCGGCGGCGACGCCGCACGGTGTCTTTAAAGCCAAAACATCAAAGGTTTTTATGCAAGTGACCTAACTCATATATTGTATATACCTACTTAAAATTATGCTTAGACAGTAAGTCTTATGTCACAGAGCAAATAAAAATATTTAAAAAAATCTTGTACGTGTATTAATTATTACTAATATAAACCTCGACATAATAATTTTTTTTCGGCGCCAAAATAATCCTCGGTACGTTAAACCTCGTACTGGCCACTGCTAGTAAAAGCCCCAAATTACAGAAACCATTGCACTGCACTCCTGCACCTGTTCACATCAAAGAAGCGGCTTCGGCGGGCCGAATCAAAAGCTTCTTACCTGAACGGAGGCGCGCATTTCGTTCGTTTTACGCGATACACACCGCGGATGTTCACCTGAGAAGAACGGCACAGAGAGTTCTCTCAACGAGCACGAGAATACAACTGGACCAGAACACAGATTTCATCCGGTATATAATGCACCCCACCACCCCTTAAGATGGGGTGCGCACCACTCATTATCACTTCTTTTAGGGGTGCCGAAAGGTACCGAGGTGATAAGCGGAATTGCTTGATGGCACGTTCTTGGGCGGACGAGGCGATTTTTGTGACTTGTGTTCGCCGAAGTCAAATCTGGTTTAAACTTTGCCGCAGTATACATAATAATAATATATTGTTTTATTGTCATTTAAGATTATACATCTTTTCGACAAAGAGAATAAAATAAAACTATTATAATTACAAAGAATAATAATAAATTATGAGGAAAAAAGACAATATAACGGTTCTATGCAATAATTATATTTTTAGATATTTTAAAGAAAATTCTTGAACAATGCTAAAAGACTTTTTGAAGCAATAATTTTTTACTGACATTGAATTTATGAAATTACCTATAGCTATTTACAACTGGAGTAAATTATTTTAAACATTATTTAGTGAAATTATGTTATTTTAAAAATTTAACTTTTATGTATTATACAATTTGTAGTCATATATTAGCTAAAATCTAGTTTATATTCAAAGTTAATAAACTTGACAACAATATTATTTTAAAAATAAAATTTGTAATAAAAACTTTGATTTATTTTCAATATAATGAATAGATTAATACTTTTTAAAAAATTAAATGTTGTTTATAATTCAATTTTTAAGATTAAAATTTGAAAAACGATTGAATAGAAATGGTTCGAAATTTAGGCACATGTTTCGTTATTTTTAAAGGCATGCAAGAGATAACTTGCTTCAAATATCTTAAAATATTTTGCATCAATACTTAAAGTAAAAGCTACTTCATTACGAGTTAAAAATTTCATTAAGAATGTAATTGATTTATTGCACGTTAAAAAAAAATTTAATACTACCTTTAAGTATTATTACTTAAAACAAGTATAGGGGATAAAAAAGATTTGTATAGTGTAAGTGCATTTCTTGTCTAAAAAAAATGCTAATTTTTCTTAGCCAAAAACCAAAACGATAAAGACTTTTCAAATCTCAACTCATTTATACGAATTGTAGATAGCAAAACCTGCATAGATCTTTCATTTGAAATTTGTGTTTGTAATATTATTAAAATTTAATATTTATACTATACAATTTATTCTTGACATCAATTGTGAATGTACTTATTTATAGTAAATTTTTTTGAATAACTATTAAATGTATACACTTTTCGATTTTTTGTATAGTCTATAACGAACAATTACGAATGAAATCCTATATCTAACAATGAATTTAAATAAAGGTGATGTTCTCAAAAGCTTGATGGCTAAAATCTACACAATATTACATTAAAGTTCTCATTTTTAATGTTTTTTTAATTTTAAAATGTAATAACTTAAGGGTTAGATAAAAAATTAAATTTCAGAAATAAATTTTTTTTCCCCTAACTTGCGGTACTATTAATTGCTTTCTAAAAATTGAATTTGTGTGTGAAATGGAATTTGCATTTAAAAATTATCATTTTCATATCCATTGACTATCAATTTGTAACCCTACTATTTTTAGTAAATATTGTATCGACAAATTTTAAAGAAAATTTAATTTTTAAATTAACATAGTCAATTTTCTTTAATAACAATTCACAAATATACAGGATATTTTTTACAAAAAATTTTCCATTAAACAAAATTTAAATATTTATTATTAAAAGGTATGTTGTTAAAACGCATAAATTTTAATAAAATGGGCTGATTTTTTTGAAAGTTGTTATTTAAATTCTAATAAGCATAACAAATTTTCGACAATTTTAATTCGATTTTTTCTATAACAATTATAATTTTTGTCTAAAGAAATTTAGTTATGTATCTTATGAGATATTAGAATATTTTATAAAATTGGCTTACTTGAATGTGAAACAATGTACTTTGTAACAATTTAACAGGTAAAATTATTTATAAATTAATAAGTTTTTTAAATAACTTTTTCTTGGGGATTTGACACAGATACCAAATTAACTATTATTATCTTAAATTACTATCACTAATTCACATCTAAAGTATTCAATAATAAAGTTTTTATTAAAATTCTTCAAGACAAGTACAAGTATTATTAAAATGTATGCATTTTCCATATTAAATATAAGTCCACAAGAATTTATTGAATAATAATTTACCAAAATGTCTTCAAGGCAAAAATTATACTTGAGTAGTATTTTTGTAAAATTAGAGCGGTTTATTCCTCAAAAGGGTATTTCACATCTAAAAGCTTAAGGGCTAACCTACGTCATGGAAATAGGCGTGCAAATTATACGTTAGATTAAACAAGTATGGTATTAAGTGTCCGTTTTTAAGTCGGATTGCTATGATCGAAATAATGTAAAATTTCGTATGTAAATTTATGGCAACAGCGCTTGGGCCTTAATCTATTATAGGAAATATTGGTTTTTCCCAAAACGGGTTTTTTCCTGTGGTTGCCAACGGGTTGGCTTTGGCACCCGTTGGCATCCGATACATCCTTCAAAAGCGAGTGTTTTCATATGGGTGCCTACAGCAGGTTGGCACCCAAAACCTATTCTTGGGATACCTTCTACTATTAGGTATCTTTCTTTTTTATTTTCACCAGACCAGAGCACTTATAATTTTCACGTTGACACAAGACCGATTCGAAGAACAAAAAGTTTAATTCTCAGTAATAGTTACACTTGTCTTTCTTTTGGATCCAATTCAAATGAGCGCTGTAGCTGTAATGCAATAAAATAAAAACAGCAGCGGTTGCGCGTATTTCTTGTTATAACTTGTTTGTACAATTATCTAAGGCGTGTAAATTCAAGTACTTGGTTGATTTTTTACTTCAAGTACTTTTTATTTACTGAAGTATTGTTTTACTAAGAAACTTTTTATTTACTTAAAGTACTTTCTTTACTTAAAGTACTTTTTTTATTTGAAGTACCTTTTTTAACTCAAGTACATCGTAATATTTCAAGTACTTAAAGTAATTTACTTGGTCAAATCAAGTAAAAATCCAAGTATCTTCATAAAAACTAAACAAGTACAAAAAAGTACTTCAAGTAAAATTTTACTTGAAGTTCTTCAAGTTTTGACAGCTCTGGCAGCAACAAATCTTTCACTTTTAGTTGTCAACTTTTTTGATCTTTTAAAAAGGCGCGTTTACACCAAAGTTGACAACTAAAGTTGCAACTTTTCTCAAAGTTACATTGCCTTTCAATTCAAAAGTGAAGATTTTTTGTAGAAAATAAAAGTTGCTCTTCTTAAATTTAGAAAACAAGTGAAAACTTTTGCCAAAGATTGCGCGAAGGTTTAGGTAGTAATTCTCAACTAGTTTTCTACAAGTTGCTTGTCCAAAGCGCGCAGCAACAATCTTCCACTTTTAGTTGTCCACTTTCTTGATCTTTACCGACACTCGCGGAAACTAAAATAAAGTGGAAGATTTGTCTTGCCACAAGTGGAAGATAGAAAAAGTTGCTGATTTTGTAAAAAAGCAACAAATTGCCGCAACTTGTGGAAAACTCAGTTAAGACTTTGGTGTAAACGCGACGACACTCCGGAGGAAAACTTTATAAGATTTTCCTAGTGGAGACAGAAAAATGCTGTATTTGTGAAAACAACAAATTCCAACTTGTGGAAAACTGTGGAAGACTTTGGTGTAACTTTAGTATTATTAAACCAATATTTCTGGTATATTAAAAATACATTTTCTAAAATATAGGTAGAAGTAATTATTTTTGATATGAATAATGGTTTACATCAGTCTTTGGACTTAGCTTTACAAATTTATCGAACTGCTCTCTTTTGTAATAAAAACACTGAAGTTTTTTAAAAATCTTTGGACAGTCTACGCAGGCTGAGTACTAACGTACCGAGGGTGACTTAAATATGGTGAGCGGGAGTTTGTTCACACGGGACTTAAATATTTTGAGACTAAAAGGAAAAGGAAAAACTTCTGCGGGTAGCAGTTTCCATAGTCTGGACACTCTGGGGATGAAGGAACGAAGAAAGCGAGAAGTTCGAGGCCTCTCTGGTTGAACTATAAAAGGATACATAAAAGTGGCACTACGTGTTGCTCTGTTGGGAGCTGCCAAAGGAGGAATTATACTGGCCAACTCCTCCGAGCAGAAGCCGTGAAAATACCTATAGATGAGCGACAGATCCCTTACAGCTCGACGGTGGGCAAGAGAGGAAGCTTTTCTGTAAGCGTGGGATCATTAATAAGAAGAACAGCTTTTCTTTGAATGGAGTCCAGAATGCTAAGTGTTTTGGGAAACGCTGTTCCCCAGACATGAAAACAATAAAATTATATGAGAACAATATTCTACAGAGGGTTTGATTTGGGATACATACAGAGTATACAAATTGGAAGAAGAGAAATACTTTCTAACTCGAAGGAGGAATCCAAACTTTTTTAAAGCTGCTGAGGCTATGAATGTAATGTATTTGTGCCAGTTGAGGATATTCTCAAAAGTAACGCCGACAAGATTAAACGACTCTTTGTTTTGCAGAACTTGGCCGCTCATATATAACGGATAAGCATTGGCAGACTTTTTTCGCGACAGCGAACATAACTGTTTTTGGATGCATTAAACTGAACAAGATTTTTGGCGCCCCAATCCAAGATAAGTTTGAGGTCTTGTGAGAGAGACATCCGCATTGACCTATGCTTGGTTTCCAAACCAGGCTTATTGACTTCTTCTTCTTCGTGTGCCATGTGCTCTGTAGCACGTCGGCGATCATTTGTCCATTTCATGGTCACAGAATAGCCAGGGTGCCCTCCTCAGCCTGTCTAAAAATGGTTGCGGCATCCAATATACCACACCAATTTCTTATATTGCGGAGCCAAGAGTGTTTCGACCTGGCCCCTATCTTTGATCTTTCCTTGCAGTATTGGCTTTGGTATGGAGTAGCGAGGTCCTCTCAGTATATGCCCCATATATGACACTTTACGTTTTTTTACCGTGTCCAATAGATGTCTTTCCGTGCCAGCTCTTCGTAGAACTTCATCATTGGTTGTGTGGGCTGTTTAGGGAATAGCAGCAATCAGCGTAGTGTCCACATCTGAAAAGCTTCGATCCGATTTAGCATTCTGGCTTAAAGTGACCAAGTTTCAACACCGTATAGTATAATGGGCCACACGTATTTGAGTGTGTAGGGGAATATTTCTGTGAAGAAGTATATTCTTGAGTTCAATTCTTCCCTTCACTTCTTCATCACATTCCCACTTTTCATTTAGGGAGGCGCCAAGATAGGTAAATTTGGCGACACGCTCAATATTTTCTCCGTTGATGTTGAGAGGAGTAATATGCGGTTTCCAAACCAGGCTTATTGACTGGCTTGAGAAATTGAATGTTAGAGTAGCAGGTACTATCGTCAGCAAAACTATGATTGGGATTGATTGTGGAAGAGAGCAGTTCGTTAATGTTTAGAAGAAACATAGCGGGAGCCAGTACTGAGCCCTGGAGCACCAGAGCATTCATTTGGTAGAAGTTAGAAGAATGACCATCTACAGTAACTGATATACGTCGATTAGAAAGGAAACTGGAAAGCCAAGAGCAAAGCTTAGGTGGAAGTCCGTAAAAGGAAGTTTCTTAAGAAGCCCATCATGCCAGACCTGATTAAAAGCTTGACATATCAAAAGTAACGATCTGGGATTTACCAAGAAACTCAAGGGACTTGTTTCAGTTGTGTGAGAAAAAGAAAAGAAGATCAGATGTGGATCTTCTGTGATGGAATCCATACTGTCTGTCATGTAAGATCTTGTGTTTTCATAGATACTTCAGAATTTGAGTATTAATGACTTTTTTTATTACTATAATAGATAGAATATAATAGATACTGATAAGAATTTCCTCAAAAATAAATACCACGTCTTATAATCGATTCAAATAATCACTTTTATAGTTTGAGGTTTACGTACCGATCTATCTTTATGGAAACTATTAATTTTATTTAGAAAGTGGTAAATCTTTCAAAAAATTCAGCACTTTAGCTTCTAATGCATTATCTTTGTAAAGCATATACAGAGTGTTTCGAATGTAAAGGTAAATCTTTTGGCAGCGTCTTTCTATCATTACAATAAAAAAAAGTTTTTATTAACAGGAGTCCTAAAATGGCTCGTGTTCTAGATACGGCCAGTTAAAGGGTTGGTAGTGAAAACGGTTCTAAATTAATCGCAACTACTGGAAAAATGTAATTTAAATGGGATTCGCATCTTTCTCAAATATAAGAAAAGCTACAAAATGGTTTTGTTCAGTTCTTATTGAATGACCCTGACCCTGTAAATAAGTTATACAGGGTGGCTAAACGGAAACGAGGGAAGGTCCTTTTTGAGTCCTTTTTATTTTTTGAGAAAAACGCTCGTACCCGTATACCTCTTCTTGAGGAGGGCACACTTTTTAAACATATGCAACAACCCCTATCGGCAATTTTTTTAACAGGGCGAATTCCAGCTCTGAAATCTTAAATCAAAAGGGGGACCAAATTGTGCCTTGTTCAAAAGCTCTTTTAATTCTCTCTCAGTGATTTTTGAAATAGGGAGTTTTTAAAAGAAAAGCAAAATATCCAATTTTTTGGTGTTTAGAAGGAATGCTAAATAACAAGGATCCTACCCGTAAACTTAAATTTAAATTAAAAACACTTTTACGCTCAGGCGTGATCCCTAACTGCAACGCCTTGACAAGGGTGCGTCCCACCCCTAAAATCTAAGAAGGAAAGAGAGGCCAAGTAGCACCTCGTTTTAAAGCTCTTTTTTTCTCTTCATGGATATACCTACATCCTACATTAGCTCATTTGGTGCAGCGGTTTTCTATATATAGGTTGCAAATGCATGCAAAAAAAATAGGAAATTCTTTTTTTTTTAATTTAATAAATTGTCTTTTCAAAATAAGGACTCTAATAAACTTGTCTTAAATAGAATAAATTATTTTTTATTAATTAATTTACTAGAGACCAAATTATAGGTAGCTGATCTTTAAACCAAATTATTATTAATGAAGAAAAAAGGTATCGCGTCTTCGATCTTCGATCTTTCCAGTGGCCGCTCGTGGTGTATAGTGAGGGGTTCACATCTAAAATCATGTCACATAATGTTGATGGCTCAGCGCAGGCCGCCGGCGGCAGAAAATTTTTGCGGTGCCACCCCAAAACGTTTATTTTAAGCCTTAAAAAGATGTGTTGGCTGTGTCATAGATTAAATTAAGAAACTTTTTTCTTTAATCGCTCAAAACAACCACAAAAGTAACACAAGATATGTATATCGTTATGAAAATAAAAATAAACAACCGCCATTATCTTAGAATGATATAAAAAAATAAAAATTCAAAATAAATTTACCAATCCTCTCAAAAACATTCCATAAAATATTGTCTATGCATTTCATTACTACGTCTAATATTTAAATTAACCACATTGTTTTAACACAAAGTCCATTCGTCTTTCTTTGATTTCTGCAAATTTATTTATAACTAAATTGTTAAAATCGGGAATCTCTTGCACTAATTGTTTTTCTATAGATAGCATGGCTAACGCAGAGAGTCTATCTTCATTCATTGTGCTTCTTGAAATGTTTTTATGCGTTTTAAAGTTGAAAAATTACGTTCTGCCTCTGCAGTGGACATTGGAATTGTTACTATAATTTGAAGTAGATCATAAGTTGCCGAAAAAACATTTTCAAGATTATTTTCAATAATAAATTTTAAGCAATGCACTGCACCAGATAGATTTCGAAATCTGGCCGTTGATAAATTATTTTTCCCGTTCAGTTTGAAGTCTGGTTTTGTCTAACATTGGGTAGGATTGAACAATGTCACTGAGATAGTTTTTAGGAAAATGGCGTTCATATAGGGGAAACTTATCTGGCAAAAATAAAAGAGACCCGCGAAGATGGTTAGTGATGGAAAATCTGTCTTTAATTTGAATTATTATGGTATCACATACTTCTTGGCTGCTACCACTTTTGCAAAAGGATCTTCCTTGTTTCTTTTATCTCTATTTCTAATAAGGAATATGTCGTCAATTGAAGGAATGGTTTCAGCATTTTGTCTTTCCTTTTGAATACATTCCTCAAAAAATTTTATGGCAGTGGCTACTTGTGTAGGATAACATTCTCTCGATTGCTGACGCTTGATTAATTGCTGTAGATTGTCTACAAGTATTTTGAATTTTTTCCATGCATTATCAATGCTTCCCGGTTTTCATAAATCACATTTACAGCTCTGCTTTTAAAAAAACCATCTGGTATTAGACGTTCTTGGAATATTACGTCCCACAATTTCATTTAATATGGCGACCCGTTGTGGTGAATTGAAAAAAATTGGTAACATCCGTCACATTGGAAAAAAAATTCGTACTTCCGTATTTTGGCTTGTAGCTTGAGCTAAAACAATTCAGATGGTAGCAGTGCACGTAAAACGCATTTTTAAAGTCATTTTGAATTATTTTATTGACGCCTCCATGGCGTCCACTCATAACATTTGCACCATCATAACTCTGTGATATAAGTTTTTCTGGAGTGTCAATAACACATTCTAATTCGTTTTTTATGCTACTAGCCAAGCTTGCAGCGTCGTGATCTGTTATTAAGAAAGTCCAAAATCTTTCCACTGGGGTACCGTCTTTCAGTACATATCTAAAAACATCGTCATTTGAAATTTTGAAGACACGTTCGTTGTCTCGTCCGCAATAACTGACAAAAATCTAGCGTTAGCTATTTGTTTTTTGATATATTCTCGACACACTAGCAACATGCAATCCAGTAATTCATTTTGTATTGTTTTAGAGGTTCCTTTGAAAACTGAGGCTGTTGCGAAGTGCTCTTTTAAAGCCACATCTAACTCGGCACTAAAATTGACCAGTCCTTTAAAAATTCCAGGATTTTCAGACTCTTTTTTTCATCGTGGCCTGAAAGCCAACTCAAAAATTCCCAAAACTTGATACAGTTAATGATTTTTGAGAGTACATATCGGTTTTTAAAACTAGATCGTTTTGTTTTTCTATTTGTCTCCGATATTCCTAGAATTTTCAACTCAAGTTGTGAATTTATAGCACATGAGAAGTTCATGTTTTTTAGCTTTTTGAGCCAAATGCGCTAAATTAACGATTCCAATTTTCACCCAGCAGCTTTCAGCTTTTTCCAGAGCAAACAGTAGACATGGGAAACAGAATAAACTATTTTTCACGTCACTACCACATAGCCAATCATATTTTTCATACATCTCTATTTTAAATAGCCTTTTGAAGTCTCTTTTTATTTTAGGTCACTTAAATAAATTTATAACTGGCTTAGGCCGCCATATTCTTCACAAAAATTTTTTTTCTTCCAAAGAAAGTCTATGAAAAAATTCTTGTAAATATTCCACAGTATATTTTGTACTATCAGGGTACAAGAACCGAGGATTCGGCTTCTGCTTCCATATTCACTTTTCAAAAACAAATAAAAATTAAGAAAATGGCTCACAATATTATATCAATTATTATTATTTATTAACTACCGAGTTAAAAGTAACAAAACACCGAGAAAAATACAAACAACCTGTTATCCATAATATACACTGAACTTTGAATTACTCAAAGAAGTTTAATCCCCTTTCCTCACCTCACCAATCCGTCTATGCTAAACTTGTCACTAATCATAACAAAATCTAAAAATAAAATTCCCTTTGGCACAAAAAATGTGTGCCACATTGAATAGAAAAAGACCGAGTTTTTAATCCCATTAGTGGGAGTGAGAGAGGGCTAAAATTTCAAAGCGGATTCGACGGCACATTCAAGTAGTGACCGATGGCTGCGACAGGCCCGATGCTCCTGAAAGCATTAGGGATATAACATATTGCACGTTTGCGGAGCGACGGTAATTAAATAGGGAGCTTATAAATAAGTTAATTCGGAAATTTAAGTTTGGTAAAATATATTATTACGGCGACGGTAATTAAATAGAAAGCTTATAAATAGGTTAATTCGGAAATTTAAATTTGGTAAAATATATTAATATATCAGTTATGATTGTATTTTGTTTTTGATTTTCACGAGGGGGGCACGTGCTCATGTGCTCTTATATGCCAGCCGCCACTGGATCTTTCACCACTGGATTTTTTTTGTCTTCTGAAATGCTCCGAAATGGGCGAAAAAGATTCTAGCAATTACTGCATGGAAGGTAATGGTGGCCATTTTTAAAATCGCAACTTTTAATTTTGTAATCAGTAGAACCATCCTGTATATCGAAAATTCCTGTACCAAATGAGGTAAAGTAAGTACATATGTGAAAAATAAAAGACCTTTAAAACCAGGTACTACTTGGCTTTCCTTTCCTTCTTAGATTTTTGGGGTGAAACGCACCCTTGTCAAGGTGTTGCAGTTTGGTATCACGACTTAGCGTTAAAATGTTTTTCATTTGAAATAAAAGTATACAAGTCCAATCGCTGTTATTTAGAAATCATTTTAAGCACTAAAACATTGGATATTTTGTTTTTTCTTGGACACTCTTTATTTCAAAAACCACTGAATCAAAACTGCTTAATGTATATACGTACAGTTTTTTTTTAATAATTTGTCATGCTTTTAAAGGTATTATTGAAAAAACTACAAAAAGGTGGTTTATACAAAGGTTATAGAATTTTTTAAAAATATTTTAGATAAGACATTTAGAAAAACAACGACGATCGAAAAATAGAAACATTAGAAATATTTGTTTTTTTAAAAGGAATACCTTCTATTTTATTGAAAATATGAAATCCTCGCGTTTTATAACAATTCGACTTAATTTTTTTATTTTATATGCAAAAAAACACCCCTCTTTAGGTCTAGTGAGCCGTAAAAGCCAAATAGAATTTCAATTCGTAAATTAGCAACTTATATTATGTGTTTTTAAAATGGAGGTTTGTATGTAAATCTTTAACTTTAAGCATTTATTATTGGTTCTACTTGTTTTTAAAATTTGATATGTTCTTACTATATCATGTCAGTTCATTTGTTTTGTTATCTGTCGTCATCCTTGGCCAAGCGAGATTCAAATTCAAATTTAAAGTCGAGTTGTTACAAAACTTGTGTTGTAAATGGAAATATTGGAAATTTTTGAACATGTCTCGGAAATATTGAAAATTTTAAAATATTGAAAAAAAAAATAAAAATGCGTTTTAAACCATCAAAACAAAGAGTTCTATATATTTCTTATAGGTACTTTTGTGTAGTACAAATTTCACACTAGAAAAATAATTTCCGAAAAAGTACGTATATTATTAGGATTACGAATAATAAAATCTTGATCTCGGGAATTCACCGATACATTATTCAAGGTGTGGATGATATCGATGAAGATATACCTCTTGAACAAGTTGCACAACTTGTGTCTCGTGGTCGTGTGTATTTACTTTTTTAGGAAAATGTCACTGTTTTCTATGTATTTTTATTACTTAAATTTTTATTCATGTTAATGGTTTTTTCGTTTCAACTTTTGAATTATAAATTCCACTCATGTATAAATAACCCTGTTTGGAATGCCAAAAACCGAAATTTGCTATCGGATAGAAGGGAATATTATAAGGTAAGTTTACACTTCTATTAATCGTGTCGTCCTCTATTATTTTCTTTTAACTTTGTTTCATTCGCGCAATTGTCTTACCAAAGACCGTTTGTACTTAGATTTTGAGCCAGATATTTTTTGCCTGGTTTTGAATACTTCGGAAATTTAACTTGTTTCTCAAAATATTCGCCCAAATCTGTCCATTTATGGTGTTGCCTATAAAAAACTTTTATTAAATGTTTAGTTTTTTTGTTTTTATTTCTATATTTTCAATATTTTTTTATATATGATATATTTCCGGAAATATTTCCAAATATATATTTCTAAAAATTTTCCGAAACATAGACATGTTATATATTTTTGAAAAGGGAAAAACGCGAAGCCAATATCCCATAGTTTTAATAAAATACAAGCATACAGAATGTTCCATTAAAAAAAATATATATATTCCCAATTTTTCCATTTTTCAATCGTCAAACCCTTTTATAAACCACTTTTTTGTATTCCTCTAAATAATACCTTTAAAACCATATATAGGGCCCCACAGACTATCGTTCTTTTTAGGGTTTCATCGAGACGAGAAATCTCGTCTCGAAGGCACTTTCTCGTCTTGTCTCGATCATCGAGACGAGAAATAAACAAACTCTCGTCTCGAAGTTTTTCTCGAAGAAAATTTCTCGATCTCGATTCAAGACTCTCGAAATTTCGAGAGTCTCGAAAACAAAAACTAAATGTTATTAAGAAATTCTATGTATGGGTTATAACGTACAACACAAGGCCAAGGCTGCAATAAAGGTTATTAATTTTTATCTATTACAAAAAATACGTTAAAATACAGGGTTATTGGTAAGTAGAGGCGAAAAATAAAGACCCAAATTATTTTTTTAATTCTGAATTGAAAACCAGGAATACTTTTTTTGCATATTTTCCTTTGTTTCCAAGATATTTCACTATAAAATTTTGGCAAAAAAATTAAATCACAATGTGGTTGTCGCTAATCTTAGTTGGCGCTTTCAAACTATTACGTCATATGAAATCCAGTTTGACTGTTGTCAAAAGTTAGACACTTTGGTGCACATGCTTAATAATTATTATGTTATACCCATACACATAAACAATATTACCGTATTCTTCGTTAGTGAACTCCGTTTTCTTGTGATTTTTTCAATAACAGATTGTCAAATGTCTAACTTTTGACAAAAGTCAAGCTTGATTTCATATGACGTAATAGTTTGAAAGCGCCAACTAAGATTAGCGACACCCACAATGTGATTAAAATTTTTTTGGCAAAACTTTATAGTGAAATATCTTGAAAACGAAGGAAAATTTGCAAAAAAGTATTCTTTGTTTTTTAATTTAAAATTAAAAAAATAATTCGGGCCTTTATTTTTCGCCTCTACTTACCAATCACCTTGTACAGAGGCTATACATATATGCTATGAACTAAAACTACTAAAAGCCACGGATAACAAAAAAACCGCCAAGTATCAGCACAAAAATATAGAATATTTTTCCAAAAAATGAAAATTAAACAAATCCTTGATGTTTTAATTTAATCTTTTATCCATACATTTAAAATTTACATAGGTACAAAAGGTGAAAGTTTAAAATTGTTTCTTCGTTTGTGAAGAGAAGAATGTACATGTACCAATACCAGCAACAAACTCATTTTTTATAATCGAAAGTCTTTAAAAAAAAATAATTATCGATATTACGCAAATTATTTGTAATAGTTTGGAACAGTTTAAGACGTTTACGTTCTTTCAGAATATGAAAATACTTTTATCTTTGTCCTTTTTATTTACTTTGCTATCTTTGCTATTTTTTTTTGGTTTGTTATGTTCTTATGTTTAAAATAAATTAAAACTATTTCTTAGCATAGTTTTTAATTTTCTTTTTTCTGGCGTATTTAGAGCTGTGACTTATTGCAGCACATATCAAGATCAAAAAATATCGAAATAATTTCTGCTTTGTTGTCATTGTTTTTTTTTTTTTGGGTTTGTTATGTTCTCACGTTTAAAATAAATTAGAATTATTTTCTATTTTCTGGCCTATTTAGAGCTGTGAGTTATTGTAACACATACATTTTTTCGAGATCGAGAAATCTCGAAATAATTTCTCGATCTCGAAAAATCTCGAAGTGTTTTTCTCGATCTCGTCTCGAAATCGAGACGAGACGAGACGAGAAATCTCGAATTTCGAGAGTCTCGTGAAATCCTAGTTCTTTTTAACTTTCTTAATCGCCGATTAAGACTGCTCAGTCGGATGATTAAATCTTTTATTTTCCTTTACTTAATTTTATTTTAAACCGTCTTAATCGTCGAAAGCTGCAGTCGTGCTGTCGTGCACCGAAAAACGTAAATGAAGCATGTTTTTTGTTACTAAAATGACGATTAATAACGTTTTGCACCACACACTTTGTTTTTAAATGTAGACGGACGAATCGACGATTACGATATCAAGCGCTGCCAGAATTTTCACCGACGGTGTTATGTTCGCTTTTCGCCCACAAACTGGCAATGTTAATCGACGATTTTGATCGCCACGATGAAAACGGATTAAAAAGAACTATGAAGGGAAATAAAAGTTTTAATCGCCCGACTGAGCAGTCTTAATAGGCGATTAGAAAGGTTAAAAAGAACGATAGTCTGTGGGGCCCTTAAGGAAAAACCCTTTAATATTTATGTATCAAATGGGCTTCAAACAAGGTACAACTCGACCCCCGAAGTATTTAGAAAAGACCAAAGTAATTATATTAGATTTAATTGCTTAGTTGTATGGCTACACTTTTGTGGGACGTAAAATAAACATTATTGATGTTTATTTGTGTCGTCAAATATTTTTATTTTTAAAGTAAATCAAAAATAGAATAAATAAAAAAAATTAAAAATGTCAATTTTTCCAATTAAAAATATATATTTTTTTAATATTTGAAAAATCCGAAAATTGATACTTTTGAGTTTTTTTTAATTGTTTGTCTTTACACGTAGAATATGAAACAAACCATTAGAAATTGTCAAACTTCTTCTTCTTCTTTCCTGGGAACCGTCTTAATTCATTACAGGAGGCAGTGGGCTTTGTGCCTAATCTCTCATTATCTTTTATACCAATCCTCTCATTAGTCTTGTTCCTTCTACTGTATAACCATGAGACTGGTTGGTTGATATATTCCTGTGGGCTCATTTTCGGTTGCCAAAATAATGCCTGTCTCTTGTGATTTAACGCTTCTTATTCACACAGTATATGGTAGGCTGTTTCTTCACCCTCGTCGCACATCCTGCAACTTGGGTCCCAATTGTATGAGCCTTCTTGTGTAGGTGTCCTCTAAGGTTATCGTGCCCTGTGAGCAACCCTACTGTTATGTCAAAAGCGAAGTCTTTTCCTACTGTGTCTAGGTAGTTCTTCCTTGTTCTTTTGGAAAGGTCCCTTATGAAGCTTTTTCCATGTCTTATTCTGCCGAGGTTTCCCCAGTATTCCTTGTGTTTGTTTCGGATCCATTCCCTGTATTGCCCTCGTGCTGTGAGTTTGGTCACTACAAGGGCAAGTTCTGGTGCAAAATATGGTGTGGATGATCCATGTCTCGCTAGCTCATCCGCTTTTACGTTGCCTTCTATTCCCGAATGTCCTGGTACCCACAGGAGAGTTACCCTGTTACGCTCTCCCAGGACATCCAGTTCCTTTTGGCATTCCCATCTCAGCCTGGACGTTACCTTGGGCTAGTGCATAATATCAGTGACGCCTAGCTGTTTGTTATTATGCAAATCTGCTTGTTTCTATAAGCCCTCCTTTTATTTTGTGGTGCACAGTGCAGTAAAGCATATATTTCTGTTTGAAATACAGAACTGTGACTTCCTAGTGTAATGGAGAATTGTGAATTTCTTATTTCACTGTACACGCCCGCTCCAGAGCCATCCTTATACCAAATGATGTTTCCGGCCGTTCCGGGGAGATTGGGTTGCTGCCACTCACTTCGATCTGGAATTTTTACCTCACAGTTTTTGTTAAATGTTTATTGGGGAATCATCTGGTCTGTTCTCTCGTCCAGGATGTTGCCGCCAACCTGACTTTTATGTTGTTGTGTCCCAAACTAGCGTAGACACCAGTTGGTTTCTGTTGCAGTCGGAAGTAGCTCATTCTTGCCTCTCCCATCACTATGAGGTTAAGTGGTGGAAGGTCTAAGAGACACACCATGGCTGCTGTTGGGATTGTTTTAATTGCTCCTGTTATAGCTAAGCAAGCAAGTCTCTGTACCTTGGCCAGTTCTGTAACAGCAGTTCTTTGTCGCATTTTTGTCCACCATACCAGTGATGCGTAAGTTATCGTAGGCCTTACCACCATCTTTGGTTTAAGGACCCATGGTATCCCATGGACGCGTCTGATTAACATAAGAGTCATCTCCGCTTTCTTTGTTGTTTTTTGAAGATGTTGGTTCCAGGTAAGTTAAGAGTCTAGGATGACACCTAAATATTTTACCTCTCCCACATTCTTGATTGTTTTACCCCGTAGGTTCAGGGGTCCCAAGTCCTCTTGATTTCTCCTTTTGATGAAGGCAACTATGGCTAAATTGGAAGAGTTTATGTTAAGTTCCTTTTCTTTTACTGGTAACTTTTTAGGGTCTTTTCATTTATCCCTAACAGTGTTTTAAATTTTTTGGGCCATTGGAGATCGTCTGCGTATCCCAATGTTTGGTGTCCTTCTATGCAAAAAATGGTCATTTTTTGACGATAAACTTTTAAAAATATATTTTTTTATTTTCAAAAAAATTTTCCCGAAAAAAATTTTTTAAACATGGAACAAACTGAAAAAAAAAAACATTTAATATCTCTATTTTCGTTTTTTATTATTTAAAATGGTGAACCACTCATCTAAACAATTACCGATTTAAATGATACATGGAACGGAACTTTTTCACTAAATTACCCTTAAAAAAAAAACCCCAAGTATTTCTTTGAATCCAAAACGCCGTAATCTTAACAAAAAACCAATAAAAGATAAATGTTTTTCTTGTTTTTTACGTCGGGTTCGGAATTTATCTAGTGAACTGCAGCCATTCATTAATTTATTCTCTTTTTCTATTTGAATATGAAGCAGATTTTTTTTGATCATAAGGATATACGCTTTTTAACCCCAAATTAATATACTTTTTTAAATTTCCTTAAAGCTTTTAATTACAAACAAGTTAATTTGTTGTTATTAAAGTCAAAGCATTTTGGGGATCCTTTAAGTGGTTACAAAAAAATGTGTTTGAAAACAAAAATACAAAAAACAAATTAAATGAATTTATTTTTAATATTAAAATATTTTATTTTAGTTTGTCAAAAATATAGTGTTGAAAATATTTTGGTTACCTCGGAAAAATAAAATGGCGGATCAGTAGGTATTAAAAAGGACAGAATATTGGGACGGACTTTAAAAAAAAGTTTATAATTTTTGTTTTTTGCTAGGTGTAATCTTAAAATTCGTTAAAAAAAAAAATATTGCAAAGTTTTAATAAATTTTTATATTATCTATCATAATTTTTTTAAATCTAATATCTAAATCTAATTCTGTTTCACTATAGGTCTTTTTTGAGTTTTGCAAGGGATTTATGTTGTTTTGTATGAAATGTAAAGTCTTCTTTTTATAATGTGTGTACTAATTTTCACCCTCACGGTATGTTGAATAACATTTTTTATAAATTTTCCGGGATTAAATGGGAAACATTTTCTGCTCTGATCTTTGATTTTTTGGCCCAAAAATGCTTTGGGGGTTAAAAACGTGATACGGAGGGCGTAAGACGTATACCCAGCCTGTTGAGCCAAATACATTTTTTTAATTGCATATTATTTGGGTTTTTAAAATTGCTTTTTTTTTGCCCAAAGTATATTTTAACTTTAAAGGGTTTTTTGTGTAGCAGACGGCTGTGGCAACTGGCGTTATCCAGCAATAACATTTTTTTGGGAATTTTTTTTTAAAAAGATAATTTTAAACCAGTTTTCAAAAAGTACTGCAATTGTATCCTCATGTAATCAATAAATTTTAATATTCCTTTCAGAAACAGCAACAGTTTGGAAAAAGTCTTCTGAACCAGCGTATATTATGGTAATGCTTTCCTTTTTTAAAGGGTTTTCTCTAACAGTTTTGTTGGGGAATAACCCATCCTTTGGATACTGTGTCGTGTATCCAACCATGCATAAGGGTTTTATGGATCTGTTTTCAAACCTATTTTTTTTAATTTCTTGAAGGTTTAAATCCCAATTAAAATCTTCGATTCCATTACTACTTGTCTTTGTCTTTTTTGGGGGGGATTTAAATCCCTTTTTTCAAACAACTCTATGGAGGGTGGCACGGCTAATATTTTATTGGTTTCGTCTTCCTCCAGCTTCTTTCAGTTTATCCAAGGTAGGAACAACTCCGCTTTCATAAGGACAATATATTTTCCTTCTTATTAGGTCTTGATCACTATTGTTTATACGGTAAGATTGAAAATCACTAGGTTTTTTTTTTTGTTCAATTCTTCATAAAATAAAGATATAGACATGTTTCTTTTAAAGCTTCTTTTTTAATTAGTCGCTACTTTAAAACTTTCATAACTTTTTTTCAAATTTTTTTCATCTAATGACAAATGATTTGCGCAAATAATTATTTCTCGTAAAACAACTTTTTGAAACGCACAGTAAGAACGGTTATTAAAATGCCACTAAAATAATCCGAAATATTTATATACCTAATGGTCAATACTCAAGAAATACTTGACCCCCCCCCCCTTATAAAATAATGGGTTTACCCCAACAATAGGTAATAAAATCGTTAAAGGTTTTTTTGGGGTTTTTTTCCGTCAAAATCCTGGAAAACTTTAAGACAGAATATACCCCTTTTACTACCTTACCTTAAGCATCCAAAAATTTGGAAAAAGGCGGGGCAAAAATTTCGGCCTAAACGGAAAACTTATCTATTCCTACTTTTAGTGATTTATCACGTCTAAATATAATTGGGGGGAAAAAAAAAGCCACTTTTTTTAAAAAGAAAAAACCATGACCGACCAGAACTAAGGGCTTTTGAATTTGTCTAAATAATCTTTACGTAAAAGTTATTAACAAAATTTTAATAATTTTTAATATGGTGTTTATTACGGGCCCAATAATTCCATCCGTTTTTTTGGGAAAAAAGGTAAACATTTATTACCTGGAAATTTTTTCATGCTAAGTCTTATTTTTGGGCCGCAATTTAACTAGTATTTTTACTTACATGATCATTTTTGGGCCCCAATTTGAAAAAAACCCGGTTTCCCGCTTGAAATATCCCATACCATCCGTTTGGTTCCAAACACAAATATCACTTTTATGTTCCGGTTTGATGTACATGGTTTTCATTTATATTTTTCCACTTTTACCGATAACTAAAAAAATAAAAAAAAAAATTTTTTTTTAAAAATTTCAACATAACAAAAAAAAAAAATGAACATCAAAAAAATTTGGAAAAATGACAAGTTACCTTTTTTAAAGCAACATCCTTTTTTTTTTAAATTTTAAATTTAAAAATATATAGTTTTTTTTAAAGGAAAAACCCCATATATTTTTTTTTTGAATGAAAGGTCTATCCTTCCTATTTTCAAAAAAATATAATTTACGGGGGTTTTTCAGACCTGTAAAAATATTTTTGGTTTTTTTAAATTAAAAATTCAATTGATAGTAAAAATTGCATTGCCTTGGGGAAACCCCCCAAAAATTAATTGGTTTATCGTTTTTAAACTCAGTTTTAAAAAATAGGTTTTGGGGAGTAAAAGGACGACCTCTTAGATACCCAAAACCACAATTTAAACCCCCCAGATCTATTTTTTGGGGGTTTCTTAAAAAATAAAATTTATTATGAAAAGATAACATAAACATCCTGAGACAAAAAAATTAAAATGAAATTATATTACTTAGTGGAGTAAAATTTGGAAGAAAAAACCTTAGTTATCGAAAAAAAAAACCCGGGGTAGAACCAAACCAGACTTATGGGGGGCTTTTTTAAAAGGTAATGTTAAGAAATCCTTTTTTTGACATTTTTTTTTGGTGAGAGTTTTTTTTTTGAAAAAAAACCCCAAAAAAACGGTTTTCAATAAAACACGTATTTTAACTTCTCCCTGCTCTATCTTTAATAATTTCTCTATCAAGTTTTTTTTTTTTGATTAAAGTAGAAAAAACGCTTCAAACAACGTCCCCTTGAATGATATTTTTTTTTTTAAATTTTTTTAAAAGTACGAAATAAAATTTTTTTTTTTGTGCGTAATTTTAGGGGAAACGAGAAAAAAAAAAATTAAAATTTATACTACATGCTGCGTACAAATTTGGTAATGTTAAAAAATTTTTAAAAAAAAATTTTTTTTATTCCTTTTATAGTATTCAGTCAGTAATATTTTTTTTTGGGAAATCTATTTTTGGGGCTTGGGCTTGGGGGCCCGGGCCATACAAAGTCTTACGGTCCGGTGGAAGGTAGTAGGTAGTTAAAGTTGTATCAACGGTTTAAACGCAGATCTAAGGGGTTAAGTTGTTTGAAAAGAAAAAAAAATTTTAAAATCCAAAAAAAAGGGGGGGACATTTTTTTAAACCCAAAAAAAAAACAATATTTTATTAATTCCCCCCCAATAAGTGGTTTATTCAACTTTTTTTTTTGGTTCTGGTAAAAAAAACCCCCCACGCGATTCGTTATT
>JAHBCN010009984.1:0-33459 GCA_019359885.1 Listronotus oregonensis | reverse complement strand
TATTTGTATTTATAACAAATCAATTTTTAAAATATTGTTTACAACAACATTTTTTGTTTGCTTTATTTTTTGCAAGTTTAAAATTTTACCCAATCCTAAAAAAGATAAAATTTTGCTGAAATCTTACTCAACAACTGCTTATTTATTAAAATAATCAGTTGTTAAGTAATGTATTTCAGCAAAATCTTATTTTTGTTGGAATTTGGGAAAAATAACTATACCAGCGCATTCGCCTTTTTATTATGTGCTGCCATCTATGATGAGTTTTAGTAATGCGTTAGTTGATTGTCCAGGAGCTTAGCGCTGTTGTACTGACAGAAAATTGTTGCGTTCAGAAAGTAGGAGATTTGGATTTCTAGTAGTGTTTGTTCGGTGTGTTCGCTTTTCGTAAGGTGGGGTAATAGCGTACATGTATCTTTTAATTCTGGTATTCAAGACTGCTACGGGGCACAAGACGTGAATAGCGCCCAGTCTAATCCACCTGGTACTAGTGTGAAATGGATAAACAAGCTGTCCCTCTCTCCCAGATGAAAGGTATAGCCAAGCTTCCTCCAGATGGTATGGCTAACCAAGCTCGAACTTAGGCCGGGTTTTGTTTGTATTTATATTAATTTTTTGCTGATTGTTTACAAATAATGTTTCGATTACTGTAGAATGTTAATAAATATATTTTCTAATAAAAGAAAATATGATAATACTGTGTTCTTTTTATACAAAGAAAATTTTTAAATATATATATATATATATATATATATATATATATATATATATATATATATATATATATATATATATATATTAGGCTAATTCTCAAAAAAATCGAAATTGGCGTTACTCCAGACTTTTAAATTTTTTTTTTTTCATTTAATATCGATTTTTTTGCACAAATCGTAGTTAATGTCTTAATTGATTAAAATATTATGATGGTCCCCAACTTTTTTCAGTTTGAACCGAGTATTAAAAGTAAAAATAAAATATTAAAATGAGGGAATGACAGGTTAGTGAGGTAATGATGTCCAATATGATTCTACTATAAAAAAAAACTCTAAAATGCTTCAATTATTTTTTTTATTGGAAAACTTTATTTACATATATCACTAATGTAACAATTTAACTATAACCAACAAGAAATATTGATTTATCGATATACAGTGTGTCTACGTAAGTTCGTACCATATGGAAAAATTTTTTATTATCAATTTTATGAAAAAAAGTTATCCTTTATAAAAAGTTCTACATGTTCCAAAACCTTAAATGCAATCATCAGATATCAGTTTTTTTCAGTCGTATACGAGGTTGCTCAAAAAAATATGAATTTGGTTCAGGGTAGAAAACCCCCTTTTTTTTTTGACAATATCGAAAATTGTTATTAAGGAAAGTTAGTCGGAACTAAAAACTACGTACAAATATGCAATTACATCCACATACATAAAAAAAAATCTTTTTTTTTTTTTTTTATCTATAAATTAACAATGCAAATGTAACTGCAGTTACGTGAAATTTAGGATGCACGGATAAACAACGTTTAAACGTTTAACGTAACTACAGTAAGATTTGCATTGTTATTGTTTATATTCAAAAGTATCATTTTGATTTTTTTTTCTTTGAAATTTTCTCTTTTTAATTTTCCAAATATATTTCATATTATTATTAAATCAGTCTAGAACTCTTCAGATCAGAATGAAAATAGTCATCAAAAACAAATATATATATATATATATATATATATATATATATATATATATATATATATATATATATATATATATATATATATATATATATATATATATATATATATATATATATATATATATATATATATATATATATATATATATATATATATATATATATATATATATATATATATATATATATATATATATATATATATATATAAAGAAAATAACAGAATTCAGTATATAAATCTATAAAACATGTATTGCGTGAATATAAATTAATTAATAATCTATAGTTTTTAAGTCCCCCAGTCGCACTGCCATGCTGGAAAATCAAATTGTTTCTTTAATGGACACTAGCGTAAAGTTTCCCCGAATGTGATTAGCGATTCCATATCTAAAGTTAGGTTATTTATGAAAATACATTATTCTCACTAATGATCATTCCCTCATCAAAAAAATTTATGAGGGAATGACGAAACGAAAGAAATATTGTCATTAACTCGCAAACATAACCTTAGTTCTATATGGCCGTAAAGTGTACTCTAGTACTACCGGGAACATATACAAATATGCTATAAATATTGTATAAATAAGTGGTTACCTTTTTAAAAAATGACGATTCTTAAAAATATAATATTAAAAAAATATACATTACTAACATTGTTTTAACAAGACATTTTTTACCAACGTTCCAATTTTGGGTGTGAGGTAACTACCAGGTTGTTAACTTCAAAAGAAAAAAACGGGATTCGGTAAAGTTCCAAATTTTGGACAATCACGCTGTTTTAAAACGTGAGGGAATGACAAGTTTTTAAGGACAAATTTTAAAATATATTTAATAATACTTCCATTCACTTTTTAAAAATTATAAACTTTTGTACTTACAGCCAATACTATCAAATATAAGTTAAAAATAATATAATAAACAATTTCTAGGAAATTGTTTGTTTTAAGTTTAAGATTCCATTTGAATTTAACAGTTGGGACATAGTGAGGGAATGACTTTCGAGGTACTTTCTTGAACGTATGTTTTTTATTAATCATATAAAAAGGTGATTTGTTTCGTGATTTGATACACCTAGTAAAGTAGTTTCATTAAAAAAATTATTTATATATAACTGACGATCCCCGCCTGTACAAATCATTAAGGACATCAATTTTCGATTTTTTAGAACTAGCCATATAAATATATATATATATATATATATATATATATATATATATATATATATATATATATATATATATATATATATATATATATATATATATATATATATATATATATAATATATAATATATATATATATATATATATATATATATATATATATATATATATATATATATATATATATATATAATATATATATATATATATATATATATATATATATATATATATATATATATATATATATATATATATATATATATATATATATATATATATATATATTTAAAAATCTTATTTTATTAAAATGTTACACGCGTATTTTTTTAGCAGTAAAAACAATGATTACATTTTTAGCCTTAACTATGACATATCTGGCCCGGTTTTTTTGAACCAGACCAATTAAAATTTTACATTTTTTCTCATTATTATGGTTTAACATTTAAAGAGTTTGTTTGGAAATGCCTTATTTCAACTTTTGCTACTAGTTAGTCTTCATTAGTTCTTAGAATTTTCTATCTTTATACACTGTAAATATTTTTGAAATGGCGAAAATAATACTGCAATAAATTTAGCCTTTTACATCGTGTTTCTTAGTGTATTAACAATTAAAAGTGTGACACCCTTCATATTTACTTTTTGATCTTTAGTCTTAGTCTTAGTTCATTTATTTGTTAACACTATATATATAATAAAATACTTCTTTATCTTTCAGGTAAGCAACTGCTGATATTTTGTGATAGAGCCGAATTATGTAAGTAAATAAAGTAAGATAATAAAGTTAAATTGTTTCAATAATTGCTTAAAATTAAAGTTTTTAATGCAATACAGTTTTGCTATTGATAAATATTTTATTGACAACGAAGACATGTGCAAGCCATTTTGGAACTTAGTTATCTAGAATTTTTTTGGAAATCAAAAAATGATATTATGTACGTATTAAAAAAAATATTAGGTGTGCAAGTAGAAACACGGCTTTCCTTGTAAAATTTAACTTAATTAAAAAAATACTTCTTACAAAAAATTAAATCAAAATATTCGCCATTATTATCTATGGTCTTCTGTCATTTAGTAGTAGTAGTAGCAGATAAATGCCTTCGCGATTGAAACTTGACGGTTTTGAAACACAATAGTCATCGAGCTATTTTCGCACATCTTTAACTTTCTTGAATTGCTGCTCTTTTAAATATGATGATATTGATCTAAATTGGTGATAATCAGAAGGAGCTAAGTCTGGTGAATACGCCGCATGATGGATAACCTCCCAGCCTAAATTGAAGATGAGTTCCTGGGTTGGTTTTGCTGTATGTGGACATGCATTGTCATGTCATGTGGCCTGGATCAACCCATGCTTTTCTACATTTTTTGATTGTCGTATAAAATCCATTTTTTATCACCTGTAATGATTTTATGCAGAAAATTCTCTTTTTTTTTAACCCAGAAAGCAAATTCATGCAAATGGCAACTCTTTGATTTTTTTTTTTTTTTCTGTTAGTTAATGAGGAACCCATTTTCCTTCCTTCTGTATTTTTCCCAATGCGTGCAATCGAAGTGAAATTGTTTGACGAGTAACTCCTAAGTGTTCTGCAAGCTCTTCTCGAGTTTGACATGGATTCTCATTAAGTAAAACTTGAAGTTCTTCGTCCTTAAATTTTGTGACTGCACCTGGATATGGATCGTCCTCAAGACTAAAATTACCATCACGAAATCTTGTAAACCATTAATTGTTGGATGACTCACAGCATATTCGCCTAATGTCGAATTAATCAATTCCATAGCTATATATTTTTATGCCTCTTCTTATCATGGGCTAGTAGGTCAGTCCTCATAATTATTTCTTCATAGTTATCTAACACCTTATTGACCAACCCTGCATAATATTGAACAATCCCAGTTTATATTAACCCTACTCCACTTTGACCTAAAATGGTCAGTGGTAAATAGCTTTCATAATTGATCTCGCAAATCCCAAACTTTTTCTGAACTTAGAGATTATTCAGACCGATCCGCATTGGTCCAATTTTGTGCATTTTTGATGCCCGGTAGTTTTGGATGCCAACAGCTGATTTCAGGCGAATTTAATGTACATGCAGTGAAGCTACAACTACGTCTGCATCGTACATTTTCTTGTTTCCTTGGATAATTTTAATTTGTTGTTGGCTATCCTGACTTTTTTGGTAACTATAATCTTAAACCTATGTTTTTTGTTTATTTCACGAATTTCTCTTTCGCAATTTATCTTTTAAAATTGCCTAAAGGACAAAAGGACATTGTACCATTATATGTAGACCATTTATTTATTACACCTAATGTTATACGATGATGGTCTAGCCTTAAATAAAAATTGAAATCCTCTATTTCATCAAAAAAGAACTGGAAAATGATCCTGAGCGATTCAAAAGTTATGATTAAAAACAATGTAGCTCTCCTTGACCATATAATTGTTCCTTAATCTTTTATTTAACGAAATTTTAAAACCTTTTTTTAACCAAAGACTTACAAAGTGACCAAAATTAAATTAAGGGTATTTAAAATTAAATTTCAAATTCGCGGTCAAATTAAAATATGCTATCCGTCCTATCCATTATTTGGAGATGTTAGTTTAAAATGCATAGCATGGTTTTTTTCATGCATTAAAAGTGCACGCAGTTTCGATGCCTAAGTGCAGAAAGACAAAATGACGCAGTTTTCCTGAAAGATTAAAAATACATGAAAAGTTGCACCAATGCGGATTGGCTGTTCGGGGACCAAATCTTCATAACCCTTTATAACAAAACGAAATTCTATGACATAATTACTAGCATTTAATATTTAAATATAAAACTTTCCCGCGGAAAAGGTATTTACGTCAGAAGGGGCTAACCAATCGTATTTACAACATCGATCGACAGAGGCGACTGATGCTAAGGTTCCAATATTACATCTCGAAAGACAGATAAACCGGAAATACTTTTATTGTTCAGTCAGTGGATAACAGCCATTTTTATTTGTTTATTTAAAAAGTAAAATAATATAATGTGTTCGTTTTCGTTTAACAAAAACACATTAAGAAAAAACGTAATAAGTTGGTTTAAAAAGACTGTAATTAAGGTTACAGACAAAAAAAGTATTATATTGTATATATATATATATATATATATATATATATATATATATATATATATATATATATATATATATATATATATATATATATATCATATATTGGAACTCAGCAACCCTTGTGTCGTCACAGAGCTTTTTGATCTGACGACAAATTTAATGGGCCATACCTTTAAATCGTTATTACGCCATTTTTTCTGAAAAAAGATATTTGAGCGATGGTTCTTTGAGGCAAAGCAAAATATTTGACGGATTTTTAGAGCAAAATTAATTTAATGCCAGGGGTTCATCTTTAAAGTCATTTTCTGATAAAAAAAAGCATGTTATATGTACTTTTATTTCTTACAAAGAAATACGCACTCGATACAGGATTTTTCAGATGATCTTGACTTTTACAGTATACCTTCCTATAGAAAAAGCGTGATGAATGAATAACAATGAGCAGAGAGTAATGCGGAAAGTCTTAAAAAGGTTCCATATTTAGAACAACGAAGGCCGTCTTTGTCGTAAAGAGCACGCCAGAATAAAGAATATGAATGGATAAAGAAAACACGGCAATAAACTATCAGAATTTTCTTTGTTCGTTGGTTTTCTTGTCTCTCGTCTGGCGTCATTACTAGTTTGTATGACGGCAAACTCTTAAATAGTGCTAATATTTTTTCTTCTAAGTGTAAAATACTTTAGTTTAAAAACAAGATTATAATTAGCAGTAAAACATGTATACGAAACATCGAACACATTTACGGTTCAATAAAAATTAAAGGTGGTTTAGCAAAAAAACATTTTTTTAAGTTTAATAAGAATATTACAGGGTTCCCCATAACAGACTACCCATTTTAATGGCTCAGTAAAATTGTTTAAATTAATAAAACTAACATTTTATTACTATTAATTACAATTCACTCTTTAGGATTTACTATAACATACGACTTATCCAAACTTTTAAGAATTACGTCTTTTAAGTAAGTGTTATTAACTTCAATGCCCTTTTCAAGATTTGACAAGAAATGGTTCATAACATGATGAAGGAAAACCTGATCTATTTACCGGACCTCTTCAGGAATTCGAACTTAAAGATCTTGGATGTTTTCTGGACGAGTTGCAAAAACCTTTGACTTTAAATAGCCCCACAGAGAAAAGTCTGGTGCAGTTAAGTCCGGGGACCTTGAAAGCAAATTTAAATTCCCAAATAGTGAAATGAGTCGGCCATTAAACACTTCTCGCAGAACTCTTAGAGTTTTCAGCGGTATGTACTGTCGCTTCATCTTTTTCTATTAAGTTACTCTTTATGTTTTCACGCAAAAAAACTGATTGTTGAACTGAATAATCCATGGGAATTAAAATTAAACATTAAATTATGTGTTCAAACCTAATGATGCTTTATTAAAAAAATGACAAAAATCAATTTTTTCTAGTTTTGTGTCAGGTGCCTACTCGATTAAAAATACCTTGTTTCAAATCCCAAAGGCCATAAAAGATAATAACATAAAAAAACGTACTAGAATTTATTTAAATATCAAAATGGGTAGTCTATTATGGGGAACCCTGTATGATAACATTTGTTTTTTTAATCTAACATCATCCCGACTATCTAATATACCAATGTTTTGTTGTAACAGTCATTATCATATAGTATTAAAAAAAGTTAATATTGTAATAAGAAGACATTATTAAAAATTAAGTTTTTTTCAATTTTTAAAGATAATAAAAAAATGGCAATAAATATTGTTTTATTTAATTGATGGTAAGAATGTAAACTACCATTTTGTATCCCAGAAAATTTTTTTGATTAAATCACAGATGAATTAGAGTACAAGAAAAATAATATTAGGTTTACCTAAATATACTGCAAATTATTTTTTTATTAATTTCTAGATCTACTTTTCTGGCCCACGAGATCTTTAACCCACTATGTTTACCTAAGTGGAAAATCCTGGATAGAGAAAACTAACCAGTAAAAATAAATATATTATATATTAACATGTAGCATGTGCTACACTGTAATAACTAGGTATTTTATTTGACGGTCCATATATATTTTCTAATAAAATATTATTTCAATATATCCAATAATACATTAAGAAATCTGTCGAGCTTTGGAATATTATTATTAACAGGTTAATTTTTATTATATATTTAAAAGCCTAAACTATCCATATAAACAAATAAATATCACATTATCTGAATAAAAACGTACTAATGAAAGTTAGCAACATGAAATCAATCACAAGCAGAAGACCAACACCTTCATAACGTGATAGGAACACATTCTTTATTTTTGATATTGCAAACATTGTCTGATTTTTACATATCTGGGTTGGCGGCAAAGTTTGTACCGATTAAGTTAGTTAGTGTATTTTCTATCACAGTTTAAAAAAAATACTTACAAGGAATTAAAAATGGTGCACTCATGCGTGCACAGCCACAAAGGGATTCTTTTTTTACAACTTTGTCAAACCTGAAAAATATATGTTGGCGAGACAGCACTGGGATGCAGAAATTCTCGAAATATCACGCAAGACAGTCAAAAACTAAATAGTTTTCGCAAAAGGCATTATTTTGCAACAAGATAAAAACACATCGCCATTTACAAAACTAAATCGACTAAATCAACTCGATGACAGTTAACAAATGCCACTATGGGAGTCAGTACTCTAGTTCTTTTTTAGAAGCCTGTAATTTCTAGCTTTTTTTAACAATGTAAAAAATCGAATCCAAATTAACGCTCACTAATTTTACGAATGGACGATTTTATACTTTATGTGACAATGTTACATACATTTATTTGTTAATAGTTATAAAAATAAATTTACTAAATTTTGGGGCATGCATGATGTGCTACTTTGTTTTATAGGGTGAGATAGAAAAGCAGTATTTGCCTTTTTTATTAAATATATTTAAATAGAAAACATAAAGCCATAAGCAATAAAACTAACAAGTATATTCCCTAAAAATATGTTATTTTAGTTTGAACCTTTCAGCATATACCTACTAGAGCCAGCCCTACCGCTCGGCAGTGCGAACAAGCGTGTGAGAAAGAAAGAAAAATCGGACTATAACCTTTTTCTCGCGCTACAACGTGCAAATTAGTCGGTGGGAGGGGTATATACCCAGCTCTGCATGCTGATTGGTAGGCCCATCTCTATCGACCAATCAGGAGGTTGGAGCGTAAGAGAATTATAGTCCGGTTTTTCTTTCTCTCTTACATTCTTGTTCGTACTGTCAAGTGGCGAGGCTGCTTCTATAGTAGGTATATGCTCGAAGGTTTTAACTTATGTAGCAGAAATTACAGAATACATATTAGTGCAAAAAATATGCGAAATCACAAAAATAAAGACTCTAAGTTAAAGGAAAGTTAGACCTTTAAAAAAAAAAAAGATTTATAAACCTTGATGTTCAGTTTTTTTTTCAAAATTAAAAGACGTTTGTAGCGTAGCTGAACGCTAAAGATATGCAGACAACCGCCATACTAAGTAAAAAAAAAAAAAGAATCTTTAATAACCATCCAATCAGGATGTCTTTGAAGAATCTCGAGAATCCAGTTTTAGAAAAGTATTCAGATTCTTTAAAAGGATTCGACTTAAGAAGAAATCGGTTATTACCCTAGCGAACATTCTTAGTCAGCTAAGATTATTTTTAAGGATCTAGATCAGGGGTCTCCAAACTACGGCCCGAGGGCCACATCCGGCCCGCGGACAGATTTTGTCCGGCCCGCGGAGCGCTAGCATACTTGAAAACTCCTTTTAGAGAACAAATAATTTTTATAGCAAATTAAATTTAGTTTACTGAAGTATTCTAATTTTATGTTGAATAATTATTAATATGACATCTACATTGATATGGTCATGGGCTAACTCCGCTAACTCAACATTCTTGTAGGCTTATTGTTATTGTTTTTGTGATAAGTAGGATAAAGAAACACAGAATTGTAATGAGTAAAGACATGTATAATATGCAGAAAATTTAACTTCAGTATTATTATAACCACAACTAACAAATTATTGAAATGAATCCAACTAACATTTTATACATTTTAAATAATCACATAACTTATAACAAACATAATGTCATATGAAATACTAATGAGATTTATGTAATTGAGATTTTCCACTGACAATAGTTTGTAGTTGTGGACTAATTTTACTTGTACCAATTATAAAAAGAGATTTAAGATGCTCATCAGTTAATTTCGATCTGTAAACATTTTTGTGTACTTCATTTGGAGAAGGTTTTCTACACAAATAAGTAGTACCAAAAACAGAAAACAGACCACGAGGAAATTTATGCAAATTATCAAATTGTGTCAGTGGAAGACTCTTATAAAATTCCAACAAAGATGAGTTTTGATATTTGTTCTTAATTATATCACTGCATTGTAGATCAATCATTTCCATTTGAAGTTCCGGGGCTAGGGTTTCAATGTCAGTATCAAAAGGATTCTGAAAAAGTCCGAGAAACGAGTATCAAAATTTATCTTCAAAGCACTCAAAGTTTCGATTGCAAAATCGATAGGAAACTCAGTCTCAGTAGTGTGGCTGAATATTTCACATGTTTTAAAATGTGAAAAACATTTACTTCGTAGTTGTGATTGAAACAGTCTCAATTTCTTCCGGAATGATTTGATATTAGTGTATAAATCAGGAAGATGCTGGTTTTCTCCTTGCAATCCCAAATTCTGTTCGTTCACATGTTTTGTCAAATCAACATAGAATGCTAACTTCCACAGCCATGCGTTGTTTTGTAATTCAGTAAGAGGGCGATGCTTTTCTTCAAAAAATTTCGATCACTGCTCGAAGTTCAAAAAGCCCTGAAGGACTTTCCCAAACTAAGCAAGCGTACGGCAGTATGATAATAAGTCAGTTTCTCCAACCTTCAATAAATTGTCGGTGTCGGTGATTCAGCCCAAAAGATCTGATAAAATTAACAGTTGATATGACTGGTTTCAGAAGTCAGACATACAAACATTTTCCGCACAAAGACTGTTGTGAATGATACAATGTAAGCTTTGGGTTTTGAACCACCGTCATTTTCTACAGCCTTTGACACAAGAGCGACCACTCCTTTATCTTTCCCACTCATGTTTTTGCCTCCATCGTTGTAATACATTTCAAGTTTTTTCCATCGAAGGTTCTTTTTGATTAATGGCCATTTCAACTCCTTTAAAAAATTTACCAGTAGTTGTGCCAGAATACTATACATATCAAGAAGTTCTTCGTGCACTTCGCTTTTATCTACTCCTCGAATATAAATCAACACCTAACAGTATCTGACACATCCGTTGACTCATCCAAGGCCAAAGAAAACCACTCAAAATGTCCATTTTGTCGAACAGTTGAAAGGATATATTTTCAGCGATGTTTTCTACCCTTCGAGCCACAGTGTTTGCTGACATACTGACAGTTTTTAATAAATTTACCTTTCAGGGCACATTTCTTCGGCTACTGCAATTATGCATTCTTTGATCATCTCCATCGGTGAATGGTTTTCCACGTTTTGCAATTTCGAGCCACACGAAAGGTGGCACGAGTTGAAACCTCTTGTTCAGTTTTGAGTTTTGTAAATGAAGATTGCTGGTTTTTCAATCCGCGCTGCATGGCTTCAATTTTTCTGTACGCAAACTTCCTGTATATTTTGAGTAATTTTGAAAATGTTTTGTTTCATAATGACGTTTAATGTTATATTCTTTGAGAACGGCTATGCTTTCATTGCAAATCAAACATAGCGCCTTGTTACTGGACTCAATTACGAAATACTGAATGTTCCACTGATCTTTGAATTTTCTGCATTCACTATCAATTTTTTCGCTTCTTTTCCATACTGCTAATTCACACACAAAAGCAACAATTCAAATCAAAATACTTTATAAAGATGTCTTAAACTTAAACACGCACAAACACGTTTTAAGGAGGTATGCAATATTTTATTTAACAACAGTGTCATAGGAACTGACTTGTGGTTGCGCCACTAGCCTTCTTATATATTCCAATTACTGCCATCTAGAAGTGAGTGGAAGACACCAGAACTTTCTCGAACCAACGAGATTATTCTGTACGTGCTCTTAGCGCCATCTGTTAGCGATAGAAGGTACTACCTATTTCAACTTGTGTCCACCAGATGTCGTGTCACGTTACTCCTCATGGCTCGTACTCTACGACTAATCTAGAAAGTACAGATAATGACAGGAAAATTAATAATATGCAGTGTTGACGTTTTGCGGACTTTAGTCCGATTTGCAGCCTTTTTAAACGTTGTGTACTTTTTCGGACTTTTTTTTTCATCAGTGGACTATTTCACTTCTTACCACCGGCAACAATGATAATATGGTTTTGGCCCTCGGAACTTACTGGAGTAATCAGTATGGCCCTAAGGCTGGAAAGTTTGGAGACCCCTGATCTAGATGATCATACTGATGGTTTAATAATACTTGTAAGTCACTATTAGGTGGCAAGCTCTATTTTAGTAGTCTAATAAAGATTAAATTTTGTGCTTTGCACACCTTGTATAACTTACATTTCAGTGATTCTAAAGCGATGCCAAGATTTTTTAAAGTAAACCGCCTAAATATACATTTTCAAGGATTTTGATAATTTGTTTTTTCCCTGCCAATCATTTCAATTAATAAACATTCAGAAAATCCAGGTAAAAAGTAATAATATTATTGTGTTTGGTTTTAGGTTAGTCGGTTAATTAATATTTTAAATTTTAGACAGGACTAGTTTGTAAAATAGAAGAATTTATTAGATGTGTAACGCTGACCTAGATCATCCGATATTTTGTCACTTTTTAAACGTAGGACGCTATAAAAGTATTTTCGTACGGTTTTTTTTTGTAAATGTTTATTAAAAAGTTTGTAATGATAATGAAATACAAGATATAACAATAACAATGGTTTGGGATTAGAAGTCGGGCAGGCAATAATAGGTTTGTAGCTAATTTTTCAAATCAGATCAATGTAGGCGACGCGATTCGTGGGCTATAATGCAATAATAAAAGGAGTACTGGAAGAATCTTGTTCTTATTGTAGGATAATAAAAAAGTGGTAAATTTAATTCCAAAGAAAAATTATAGCCTTAAAGACGAACCATATTAATAAAAATAATAATAATAATATTATTTATGTAAGAAATACTGACATCAACGAGATGACACTAATCATCTGATCCTGATATTTTACCAATTCCCTCTGTGTTTTTAGTTTTTATCATTTTTACCATTCTAACGCTTTAGTTTTTGGCGTGTTGTTAATAACATGGTTGTCAACGTAACACCTCATGATATTTCATAAACCAGATCTGCACAAGTTTTCTAGAAATAAAGGCCGGCCTAAGTTTTTCCAATAAAAAATCCACTGTTTAATTTATATCTAAAATTAATCCGAGCTTACGATAATTTAACTAAGCTTTTTTTAATAATATCTTTTAATGTTTTTTAATATTTACATTTAAAAATCCTGGAACCATTGTTTAAATAGTTTTTTTAAACCTTTAATTACTCTTGCGCGTCACTTTATAAAATGCGATTTAAGCCTAATTTTGCATACCACGTCATTTACTTTTGACTTTGCGGTAGCTTGCACAGATCCAATTTGATTTCTTGTTTGTTCCCTGCTTTAAAATTCTTAATCCGTCACTTTCACAGTTTTTAAAATATTTCATATATATATTGTTTATATTATTTTATTTCCAAAATTGCTACCTATATTTTGATGATTTTAACTTTTTTTTATAAAAAGCTTTATTTGGTGACATATATGCTGTAAAACCGATAATAATAACATAAGCAAAATATTTTACTTTATTTAAAAGTTGTAATTTTAAAACCAGGTCCACAAAATAAAAAAAAATAAGACAGATTTCCGTTATTTCATGGTCGATGTATAAAATTGTTTCGGTTTATTTGCTTCAACAAGCAGGGAACCGTTAACTATGCAGTGTCAAAATTGAATTTTAGGTTATTGATAAAATCTATTTTGGGATTGTTCCCATACACAATAAAGAAAGTATGACCACCGTCTTTTGGGACTAAAAAAGTTACCTGCCCGTCCAATGGGCTACAAATGTTCTTTAACAAATGCATTAAAAGGTTCTTCCACATCCACTTTACAGCCTGGATTTATCTCCATGTAATATCCATTTTTTGGACCGCTAAAAAGGCATTGGGAGGCTTATAATTTTAAGACGATAACGCGTCTCACCAAAAACTTTCTATAAAAGGGGCATTATGAAACTTCCATAACCATGGCATAGAGCGTAGACTTAGAGAGTAAATACGTGGAGAAATAACGTAAAAATCATATACTTATTGTAGTTACAAATTTTGGTTTATATTTGCGCCCTAGTATATATTTTCAACTTCCAAAAAAGTTAACCTTTTGTTTAACTTCCATCCTATTACACAGAAGAATGGTCAGTGATCTGAAACCATCTTATGTTAAACAGGTTATATTTGTTTAAATTATAAAGAAATTAAGTAAATAGTATCTTTAGAGATACACGCTATAAAATTTAAATGATTTGCACAATATAGTTTAAAAAAACAGACCAAATTTTATTATAAGTTACGTCCAGTATAGACTGTAACGACCTTGTTGATTGTTGACCTATTTTTATATTAAAAATGTTAATCTGCATGTATGTATGTATAATTTAGTTTATTAATATTGGTTGGGTTTAGTTTAATTTAATTAATAGTAAATATAATAGTGTCATAGCTTAAACATAGATTAAATTAAATATGAATATCAAGTTAAATACGATGTACTTTACAAAATTGGTAAGTTACAGTAATATTACTATATAATCAACTAGTGCAGATTATTTTATTCTTGAAATCAATTAAAAATTGTAAAATATAATCAAAGTTTTTATATCAGTAGAATAAAAACCTTTATTTTTAACTAACAAAATAGAAGTATTTGTATGATATAAGTACCCCATACGAGAGACGGTATTTATATTTTAGGCCTAATAAAAAGATAGTAATGTGTCATTAAAAACGACTTTAATGTTTTTCAAAACATTCTTCTTAATGATCAATACACTTTTGCATGAGTTCGAACCACTTTTCAAAGCACTGGGAATGCATGACATTACGAGTACGGGGTACTCTATACTTATATTGCCATTTAAATAAAACTATTACATAAAAATTTAACATAATAACAAAAACAGTTGACGTTATCTAAAACGTAATTGTGTAAAGTTCATCCTTTTATTGTCTGTTGTTCTGTTCTTACCAACATAAATATTGATAATGTCTAATTTATAAAACTTAAGTACAAGAAGCTTCGAGTTAAAAAAATATTGTTTATTACAGGTAATAACTTCTGTATTGCCCAGTTGATTTAACCTCCACACTTGGATTTAATTTTAGATTTATTTCTTGTTAGTTCACCTCTTTTGCTTGCACTTTTTTTTTTAAATTGACGATGGAATTCCCCTGAATGCATCCTCTTTTACAGTCGATTTGCAAGAGCTGTAGCTTTCCACTTTGTCCAATCCTTGATCCTAACATAAAACCAACTAAACTGTGAAAGGCTTTCGCGGACATTGTCTAATGTTTCATTGGTTTTTGGGCTGTTAGGCCGGCGTCGATTGTCTGGTTGACTTGACGTTTCGCCAACACGAGCGGTTGGCATCTTCAGAAGTTGCTTCCTGGTTGACAGTTCGCAGTAGTTCGCATACTGTCAACCAGGAAGCAATTTAAAATGCCAACCTCGTGTTCGCCCACACTTACACCCAAAAATCATTGAAACATAAAACCAACTGCCTGCCAATCTAAATATCTTTAAGTGCCATATTGTATTAATTAATTGCCTTTTGCTCCTTTTTTTAGGCATAAAATAAATTATATTCTTAAGAGCATGAGTAGTGTGTTAACAAAAACACATTTCATTTTTAACCGTATTACATGTATGTATGTAATACTCTTGGAACTACTAAATATTCACAATATAGACCTGCCAGTCATTCTCTTAAAGATATAATTTGTTCCATGCCTGAAGAAAAAGAGCAAAAGGCAATTAATTAATACAATATTGTACTTAACGATATGTAGGTAGGCAGGCAGTTTGTTTTAGTCTCTAGGGACCAAGGATTGGACAAAGTGGAAAGGAGGAGGAGATCGATTGTGAAATAGGATGCATTCAGGGAAATTCCACCTTCTAATTCTTAAAAAAAAAGCAAGATAAAGAGGTGAACTAACATGAATTAAATCCAGGTGTGGAGGTTAAATCAACTGGGCCATACTGAACTAACGTATATTACCCGTATAAACAATAATTTTTTAACTCAAAGCTTCTTGTACTAATGTTTTATAAATAACACGCTATAAATATTCATGTTGGTGAGAACAAAAAAACAGAGATTAAAAGGATAAACTTTTCACAATTACGTTTTAGATAACGTCAACGGTTTTTGTTATTAAGTGTAATAATTTGGTACGTAAATTTACCTAATTTTAATAAAATTTTGACCTTTTAACCTTTGAAACACAAAAAAAGATTTTAAAATTCAATAGCAACATTATTAAAGAGTACTTCCATACCGGTATGCATAAACTTAGTTACTTCATGCAATTACAGTGCTTTGAAAAGTGGTTCGAACCCATGCAAAAGTGTGTTGATCATATAAAAGAATATTTTGAAAAACATTGAAGTCGTTTTCAATAAAATATTACTGTATTTTTATTATTAGATATTCGTATGGTGTTCTTATATCATAAAAAGCAAATACTTCGATTTTGTTCCTTAAAAATAAAGTAAGAAATGTAAAGGAAAAATAAATATCTCATATCGGGGACAAATTGAAAAAGTGTCCAGCTGTAAGCAGTAAATAACAGCTGAAAAATCCGCCACAGATAGCGCTAACATAGGCAAAGGGTATAATAAAAATAGCAGTTGTTGAAAAATTGAAGTTTGTCGAGTTAGAAATTAAGTAAATATAACCTAAAATAAATCAGTGCTGTCAAAAAACGTGAAGGTTTCTAAAAAGTGTGAGCGATTACTTTATTTAACAATCAAATTATTTAAGCAAAATTAAAAATAATTGGCCTTTTTAGGAGGGTGGCCAGTATTGCCAGGTAACAGTTGTTTAACCATTCGAGGCTACAAAATTTTCCACTTTTAAATTGCTTGCTGCCTCAAGTGCTTTTTGTTTTATTAAGATCCAGATATTGAAACATTTTTACCACTTGCTTTCAGAACCAATTGTAGAGACGATCTAGCAAACCTCCGACTTCTGGAATTTCCTCTTTTGTTTAAATTAACACCTTCTTTAAAACATTCGATTTGAAACTTTATTCCTGATAGTATCATTTATTTGGGATTTTCAACACCAAGCTTTTTGCTAGGTTTCGTGAACTCAAAGCGTACTTTACTTTCCGCGATAACATCGAAATTTTTTACTTCAGTGGCAAACGATTTCGTTGAAAGGGACATGATGTAAAACTTTCAGATTCCAAACACGATAACTTTATATGGTACGTTCACAATAATTCGTTGATTTCTCGTTTACCTGCTACTGTTATCGTAAAACTCAATATTTTGGGTACTCGCATGTAGGTCCCGGACTTAAAACTTTCTTTATTTATTATTGTACCTATTTTTTGGTATGGATTATGTAGGTTAAGGCAAATTGCAGGTGTTGAATATAAAGCGGATCTTTTGTCTTAGTTCATCAGTCGTTTGAGTTTGTCAAGGTATTTTCGTGTAAGTAAGGGTCCTGGAAGGATCCCTAGGGCTTACAGGCCTCGCAGGATCCTAGGCTTGCAACTCACCTCGCTCTCCTTTTGATCTAGCAAGTCCTCACTACGTGTTTGCCATGTTGGCTATCACGGTTGTTTAGGAGTTTTGATTTTGGCTTAGCCAAAAAAATCTCTTAGCGGAGTGGGGTTTAGAAGTGACTGAGAAGCTGGGGCCATTGCCCCAGTGACTCGGTCAATGAAATCAGTTGATTTTAGTGGCTAGGCCAAGAGAGCCGGGTGGGTGTACGGGTCCTTCCTGTGGTACGGGTACCATCCTAAGAAATACTTAGTCAAAATTTGAATTTTGGTCTTTGTAGGGCTTGGAGAGCTGGATCATACCCAGATGGTCCTCGGATCAGAGGGTTTGGATAGTTTTCGGCTATGAGGTAGAGATTTTTAGGCTCTTTAACTGGGCGAATTTTGTTGTCCATAAGGACTTCAAAGACAAGTGGAAGGGGAAAAAAAGAGGGAGATTATTAACTTTAAGCAATACAAAAAGAGGTGAATACAAATTTGCTCGAGGTGAGCCAGTCGGTTCATGAGCCAACTGACTTAGTAATAAACTATGGAAAGTTAGATTTTAGGGCATTCTGACTAATGCGATTGGAGTTACAGTAATATCATGGGTTGAGACAGTATAAATATAGTAGTAGGAACTTTACAATATTAGTTTAGATATACTGATTGTATTACGTGCTATATTTTGTATTATTACTATTTTATAATTCACCTTAACTTTACACAAAAGATTTCAATATAGAATATTATATAGTATGCCATCCTGGCATTTGTGTACTTAATGGAATCAGGTTTTGTAAAGGTTCAAACCATGCAAACGTGTGTATGAGTCATATGATATTGAAAAAATTTTACTCGTTTTCACAAATCGTGCTTTTACCATCAGATCCTTGGTTGCATCATGCAGTAATACTCCCTTGAAAAATAGCCAGCTCAATGTGAGCTCTTGAGATTTTTCATTGTGCATAAAACTTTTAAATACATAGGTCTTGGAAAGAGTGAAAATATGCAAAAAAGTATTTATGGGTTTGCAAAGAATAAACTAAAATAATATTCTGAAGTCATCAGGTAAAACAAACCGACATTACTTTAAATTTAAGTGGTTTTGTAAAAATTAATCCCTTTTGAAGCCTTGGCACTTTGTTAGTTATGGATCACTACATAGAATTTAAACTTGAGGAGCCCGAATTCAGGTGCGAGTGGTTTCTTCGAGAAAAACTTCTGAGAGAAAAGTTGTTATTTACAGTCATCTGAAGTCACGGAGAGAAAGCTCCTTTGGACAATTGTCTTGGGCAACACTAGGAGCTCAGTATTGCCAGGTAACAGTTGTTTAACCATTCGAGGCTACAAAATTTTCCACTTTTAAATTGCTTGCTGCCTCAAGTGCTTTTTGTTTTATTAAGGGTCCAGATATTGAAACATTTTTACCACTTGCTTTGCAGAACCAATTGTAGAAGACTTGATCTACTGCCAAGCCTCCCAACTTCTGGAATTTCCTCTTTTGTTTTAAATTAACACCTTCTGTAAAACATTCGATATAGTTTAGCTTTATTCCTGATAATATCATTTATTTGGGATTTTTCAACACCAAGCTTTTTTGCCAGTTTTCGTGAACCCAAAGCGTACTTTTTACTTTCCGCGATAACATCAATTTTTTGCTTCAGTGGCAAACGATTTCGTTGTGGGACATGATTAAACACTTTTCGATTCCAAACACGATAACTTTATATGGTACGTTCCACAATAATTCGTTGATTTCTCGTTTTACCTGCTACTGTTAGTCGTAAAACTCAAATACTTTGGGTACCGGTGTTCCGGACTTAAAACTTTCTTTATTTATTATTGTACCTTTTTTGGTATATTATGTAGGTTATAGGCAAATTCATGTTGAATTAAACGGAGTCTTTTCGTCTTAGTTCATCAGTCGTTTGGAGTTTGTCAAAGGTTATTTTCGTGTGTGTTATTGAGCATTCAAAATAGCTAACCTAAACTATTAATATTAGTAGGTAATCAGGACCTGTACCCTTTCAAAAGGTGCGGTGCCTGCACAATAGATATTTGTCAGGCAACTTATTTATGGTTGGTTTTTCCACTAAGGGTTGTAATTTAAATTTTATTGCGGTCAAGAAATCAACGAATTATTGTGAAACGTACCATACTTATCTATTTAGGACACAACTAAAAATATAATGTTAAGATATTATTATTGTTGGGTATTTCACCTTTAAAATTTGCAGAATACAATCATAAAATAATAAAATACAAATAAGCCCAAATAATTTCTGGCCAATATAAAAAGGTTGATTTACCTGAAATAGGTTATAAAAATTGAGATTTGTTCGGCCATGGCTGTTTTTTAAGGGTGTCCACTATCTAAGAGTTTTTATATACGGGATTTTCTATAAAGCAGATTTTTGTTAGCTTGAAAGTGGCCGACATAAAAAGGTGTCCGTTAACACAAGTTTTACTGTGTTACTGTTACTTGTCGATTTTGTAAAGTACATTGTATTTAACTTTATATCCACTTATCCACCTACGAGCTGTCCCTTTTTTTATAAACTTTTATTTAACTTGCCAATTAATAGCAACTGAATTTTAAAGCAGCTAATTAAACTGAAATTTTGCATACTCGTTTAGTTTCGATGACATTGCATAGTTAGCTACGTGACATCATTCTACCCCCAATATGGCGGACCGCCCAAGATGGTGGACTGGTTATTTTTTATGCACTCCTATGATATGGTTATCACATGAAAGGATTTGCTAAAGAAAATACGAAAAAAAAAGTACGTCACTCTAAATCCAACATGGCGGGCCGCCCAAGATGGTGGACTAGTTATTTTTTATGCACTCCTAAATTATGATTATTAAATAAAAGGGTGTGCTGAGAAGAATACTAAAAATAAAATGACGTCACTCCAAATCCAATATGGCAGACCGCCCAAGATGGCGGACTAGTTATTTTTTATGCACTCCTAATTATGGTTATCAAATGAAAGGTAGTGCTGAGAAGAATACGAAAAATGAAACGACGTCACTCTAAATCCAATAGGGCTCAGTCCCATCTACAAACTAAAAAAAAATAGTAAAAAAACTTTGCATATAAAAAAGCTTCTTTCTTTACTATAAATTTAATATATGTATTATTATTGCTGTTGCTCTGAGGAGTAAGCTTTAAAATATTGTTTTAATTCCCACTTGATCTACACAAAGTGCCACTGTCATGCGTCTCTTACAGCCCATTGGGAGAAGTTCTAAAACTCCCAGATTGGCCACACCTCCATCCCTAGAATGTCTATAGACCTGCATAGGTCTTTTTTCGCTTAAATATTATCAAAATTTTAGGTTCCGTATTAATAAACTGCCTCTTACTTCATTTAAAACACTGAGGATACGTTAGTACTTTTTAGCTCAAGTCGTCGTGAATCTTCTTAAATAAAAAAAACGTAAATATTTTCGGTAGTTAAAATACTTGACATTTGAATTTTTATTCAATAGGTAATAATTTACAAGGTCGTTTTTAAAATTGCCTATATATCTATTCACAGTCAACTACTTAGCATTATAATCATTATCGTCCTTGACCTACCCAATATTAAGAAATATAATTAATAAAAGATGAGCCCCAAGAAAATGTAAATATTATGTTAGAACTGTAATATTTGACTAAACTTAACTGAATTAGTTAGCTTTAAAAAAATTAAACTATAATAACCAACGGACCATTAAAATATTAATTTTTTTGGGAGGTATTATTTAATTTTCTAATCCATTGCAGATGCTATATTACAGTTTTATTTATACTAATTAAACGCTCACAATCAGAAGCCTTTGACAGGTCTCTACATATGATTAAAGTAAGTTTTTCTTTATTTTTTGGGCTTAATTGTTACCTTTTGTTACCCTTACCCACATATATTTTTTCGTTTTGTAAACTTTACCTACTTGGGTTTTCTTTTAGAAAAGGGAAACATCCTGTTTTTTGTCTAGGAATTGTAGGGTGTTAGGTTCTTTAATTTAGTCTAATTATATAAATAATTTCACTTGAATTTTTCCTATATGATAAAAAGTAATCTAGTTAATTCTAGAGTCTTCCAGCAGTGTTCGTTTTTTGAAGCACCAAAACTCTTCGCAAAGTAAAGGGTAGTTATTATGTATGTCGTGAGGGTTATAGAATCTTGCCTATGAAAGCAGTGGCGGATGGATCATAGGTGCGGTCGCAAGACAAAATGTAAATATCGAATAAATCAAAAATGATATTTTGTATTAAATAAATCAAATTAAAAAAATTAATAAAAATCTTAACTTTAACGTTATTAATTTCCCGTTACCAATTAAATTGCCTAAAATCCAGTCTAAGTAGCTCGAATTCTCGCCATATATTCCTTAGCGATGTTTTACGTGGCAGGAACTATTTTCTCCCTGACCGTCCGCCTAAACCTGCAGCCGCTGCGTCGTATTCCCCTAGCACACCGGTGATCTATTTCATAGTGGATAGGGATAGGCGATATATTCTTCCGCCTTCAGCCAATACGATTTGATTCGTTGCATGTCATGTGGTATTTAAATCGTTGCTGCCTCGGTTCGGCGTGTTTAAATAACAAATTATGAACAAAAATTTTTAAACGGTAAGTTTTCCCGACTTTCGCTCGCTGATAAAGTAGATACATATAAAATCGCTTGGTAGACCTATTCTAGATCTGAAGCTTATTTGGATTAATAAACCTACGAAAAGCGATTGTTACATAAGGCATTTTAGAAAAGACGTTTACAAGGAAAGTATAAAAAGTACCAGAAAAATGTATTTTTTTATTTTTGGACAGTCCACGAAGGCTGAGGCCTACGTGGACTGTCTGTGGAGTGTCTTAAGTGTAGTGAGAGGAAGTTTAACTAACAACTAACCAGAAAAATATATTGTTCGTTTTTTTTTCTTTAAATAGCCCTCCAATATACTAAGGCACGAGCCGCCACTGTATGAAAGGGAATATACCGGTGCCAGACCTAGTGTTCTGGTCATATGACATTCTATGGACCACCAGCACCATAGCTTGGCTATTACGATATAGGAGCAAAAAAGACATATATAGAAGTGGTAAGGGTACACGTGCTACAACTTACGCCAAGCACAACCATTCAACAGTGGAGATGCGATATTAAAAAATACACAATATTCATTTTGATATCCGAGCAACATACTGTAATAAGCGGTGTCACTGACGAATCTGTGTTGACAAACGTATCCTCATGCTAATTTATCACGTGAAATCTAACTCTAAGTATTTACGGTAATACAACAATTTTGGTAATTTCTAGAGAAATACTTTTGCGGTTTGATTCACTGTGTAATAAAACGTCTACGAATTTAATATTTCAAAAGTCACAATGAAAAAATGTTGTTACAATGACAAATATAAATAGCTATGTGGTAGTACCTTTAAAGAATTTTCTAGAATTATTCCAGAATTTTTAAAAGGCGTAATATAGAATAATCTAGTTCTTGAATGATATAGAACAATAAGGCAGATATATAAGAACCGTGGTCAACTGTAGTTAGTTAGTTAGTTATATAATAATGGTGATAGAGTTAAGATCAAAAAGAGTTGTGACATTGTAAAGTTCTGAATAAAGTGTTGTTAAGTTTTACAGAGTGTTTGAATTGCCCGAGCCACGTACGGAAAGTTGGTAAATCGTAACAATACGTATAAACAATCATGGTTTAAATAAATGATTACTCTTTAATATAAAGCACTTTAAAATAAACAAATTAAATTATGTTGTATATTTACATATGTAACAACAACACATTTTTTTATTCTGGAATTTATTCCATTGTTTATGTCAACAAGCGAACAGTTTTTTATTTTAAAAACACGTTTGTGTGAATTTCCTATTGTTAAAGCTATCAACATTTAATAAGGTGTTGAATAAAGTTTGAGGCCCTTATGCTCTTTTGCTAAGAATAATAGGCTAGAGATGTGAGCCGCAAATATTTCCAAGCGAAGAATGCAAATTTTCGCGAATGCTCGCGAAAATTCGTTGCCATGTTCGCCCGAATATTTGCATTTAAATTACTGCCGCTATCTCCATCTTTCTGCTGATTTCGTAACTGATCGCCTATTGTTCTTCTTTTATATTTGCGCCTGTTGTATGCACAATCGGTCATTTGGCAACAAAAATGATTAAAGCGCCATCTGCCTTTGACATCTTTCAATTGGGAGTGGGATGACTGGGCTGTGGAAATCATAATTGATTTATTTTGGTTTTAAACAAATCTTTGCAAGGTAACCATGTAACATATTTACTTGTTTCACAGCATAACTTACAGGCAGCATGATCTGATATTTTTTAGCACAAAATACAAAAGAAATACACACGAAACGATTACAATTCAAATATTGGAGACAGATCATATCCCAGCAAAATGGCGGCTGAACATGTTCGAGAAAAATGACCGTATTTTTCCGCCAATTCATGAAATCGTGCTGCTCTCTGTTAGTTATGCTGTGATACCACTCTAATACCGGTATGTTGTGGCTACCTAGCAAAAATTTGTTATTTGTTTCCGAGCATGGAGCCTAAAGTTCAGGAGCACCATCTCTGGGTTACAAAAATTGGATGGCACTGGTGTTCTCGAAAACCGTTTTTAAACTTTACTTTATTAAACGTTTATTAAAAGGTTAATGAGTATAGTAGTACGGTGTTTATTTTTACTTGTACATAAAAATAGTTTTGTTTTGACTGTTTTTTAAGTACATATTGTTACGTTGTCTTATCTGTAGAGCAATGATTAAAACAAAAAATACATTAATTACTTTTTGTTTCCTGTTGTTCAGTGGCGTACCCAGGAGGGGGGGAAGGGGGCATTTGCTCCCCCCAAAAGACTTGAGAAAAAATGTTTTCAAGACTTGGCCGTAGCTAGCGGGGGAGACTATGTAAATATAGGTAAAAGGGGGAAGTTTAAAGGGAAGGCAAAACGACTCGTGACGTCACATCGTATATAAGTACAGATTGTTTACGTATCGATTTTGTCTGTTTCTAGTTGTGCTGCGGTAAATCTCGACATAACAAGTATTTTGTTTTATTTTGCGTGGCTAAATTGAGTGTTTTTTATTCATTATGGCTAACAAAGGATTTGTATAGGCTTCCACAAACAATTTACCCTTGTGGATATGTTTATGGTAATGGATTACATTAAAACTGACAGAACGTTTTAATTCAACAGAAATCAGAGGTGCAAAAGCAATTCTTGATGCTTAAATCAAATTAGAAAAAATATATTTATATAGATATTTACGAGTATGTATTTGTTAATTATAACCTGATTTCTAACTTACTTTAAGGTGGTATTCACAACAGAAAAAATTACTTTTTAATTTTAGCACATCACATCTTGCTGCTGTAAACCATCGTTTCTTACGCTCACAATCGCCCCGAGGCACACATACACAAATTTTGTTTGGTGTACTTACAGATGTGCTCGTGCAAAGGGGCACAAAACACCATTTATTTTGTGATTCGTACATATTACCTATTCAAACAGCTGCTATGAATGTTCCTTGATATTAACAGCAACTTAAATTTTTTCGACTGTAGCCAGGTAAATAATGCCGTAATAAAATTAAACCTCGCTTAAAAGACAATAATTTATTAGAAACACGAATAACGCTTTACTGTTTATATGCGCTGTGACGTCAGACAGCAGCGACCTTCGAAAAGCTTGTTTTGGCGCCAATTCTTGGCGTTTAAATTTTAAAGAGCAGTTTTTGCTTAAGATATGCTTTTTTTTTTTTTTTTAGGTTACTATACGATTTATATGCATACATGCTATCATTTTATAGGTTTTCCGAAAAACGTGAATATACCCAATTGTACTGTCTAATTTGTTTTTTAAGGTCGGTGCAAAAATTAAAGAAAAACTCCCACCAAATATAAAAAAGGCAATTAAAGGTTGTTTAGTAAGGTGACTTAATTTTTTTAAATATCCTTTTTTTTATTCAGATTTTACTAGTCTATTTTGCTAACCTTGATAATGTCTCGAACAAAAATATAAACACCTAGTTCCGAAAAAAAACTTAAACATAATTCGTCAACCTTGCAACAGCAAATTTAAATTTAGCCGGGGGCATTGTGATATTTAATTCATATTTCGTAACCGCACGGTGTTGGAGTTATAGTATTAAGTAATAAAGTGCGCGCCGTGGTTGATGACCCTTGGTAATGACCTCCTTTCGCCAATGCAAGGCTTAGAAAGTAACAAAACTGCACAGCGTTAAAATTCTTTCAGTCGAGGTAAATTATAAAATAATATGGTCCTGTAATTAAATAAACTTAAATAATTTGTACGTTCTTGTTATCATTTCAACTCATCATCCAGGTTTTCGGAGATATCGCTTCTAGCAGTAGGAAATTCCGTTTTTGTGAGACTAATACCCATGAAAGCCTTGTAACTTTTTAACTAATTAATAACGTAATTTAATAACACCTAAGTAATTGGTACATTCTGGATAATATCCAGTCTCACGGCCATACTAACCCTATGGGAATTTTGGGCTACAGCCCAGGGGCCCCATCTCCATATCTCGCGTTGGTGGCTCCCGCTTGCACTTTGCATGCATATTAGAGATGAGATTAACAGCGATTTTTAAGTCACCGGTATATCGGTGACGGTGAATTTTAAGTCGCCGCTTCTTTTAACGGCAACCTAAGTCGCTGTTTAACCCAAAAAGAGTTATTATTGGGGTTTATAGGGTATTATCTTGGGTTTATTCGATAGTAGAAGCTAATAAATGTGATAAAAGTTGTTATTAAATTTAAAGTTAATAAATTTTAGAGGTCGCTATTTTATAATGAATTACAATTTACAGTATTACAAAAAGACTAAAAATACCAATATTTGTATTTTATATAGTATTTATTTCCATAAATATAATATAGAGAAAAAAAGCGGAATAAAAACAAACAAATTAACCAAACAAAGAAAAGCTGGCAAAAATAAACATAAATTATTAATTGAAAATAAAAAGATAGCAAAAAAAGAAATTCTAAGTGAAAAGTTAAATGTTTTATTTAATTAAAAATATGACAGCTGCCTTCTTTGAATTTATTCTGTTTCAGTTCTATTTGTCCCGCCTTTGAAAAAGTCGTTCACATTTCATAGAATCTATAATTCTATAGAATCGGATTATTTAGAAAGAATGGATGTAAATTCAATATTTAATTAATTTGCCGAAACTTAAGCAAGGAAGAAGTTTATTATTTAAAACGTCAATTCAATTTATGATAATAATTATTATAATTAGTATAGTCATATGTGGACGTTTTCTTTTGTTAAAAATATTTTTTGATGTTTATTAGAATATTTTTATTATTATAATTTATTTTATTTTATTTTTGTTACGTGTTATATTTTTGTGCAAATAAAATTAAATTTATTGACATAAGAAAAAAATATATACAATGTATAGCCATTTTTTTTGTATTTCCTATCATAAAAAATTATTAGGGACTGCCATCACTATTGTTGTTATCCTTAAGCTCTGTATTTTAACTAAAAATAAAATTTAGGTTAACGGGTCATTTAACAAAATAATTTTAGTTTGTTTTATTTGGGTTACTCGCCTTTCTACTTTTTGGAAAATGGGACCCTCTTGGTCCGGGTCGCAGGATATACGGGCTGACCCTGTTCAGCCCTATTGACCCCTATGAACTTGCAGATCGCCTGCAACAAAAAAGAAGAAAATCCCCCAAAAAAACCTAAAAAAAATCTCAAATATTATTCTACGTTTCGGTGGCAAGCCAGCCACCGTTATCAACATAGAAACTAAAACAAAAAATTAAACTAAATTTTAAGAAATTTTGGTCTAAAAACTTAGGAAATTCTGATAGCTTTTTAAACTTTTTAGTGACGTTTTGTCATTGAAAAATTGACGCTGTAAAATAACCCATGGAAGCAAATAAACGCATGACTGCTTTAAAAGAAAAAGTTTTTACTTTCTAACTTGCACATTTTACGTATCCCCAAATTACAGCGCACATGTAGCCACACTGACCAAAGAATGTATTTGAATTAATCAAATAAAATTTTTTACCCCTTCTGAATAAAAATAAACACGGAAAACAAAAAAAGGTTTGTAATTTTACATACCCATTTATTTTTCTTGTAAACGTCTTTCTTAAAATGCCCGCCTTTTGTAGATTTATCGGCCTGAGTAAGCTTTAGATCTAGAATAGGTCTACCAAGCAATTTTATGTGTACTTTATCAGCAAGCAAAAGTCGGAAAAACTTACCGTTTAAAAAATTCCGGTTAGTACATTATTTGCCATTCCTTCTATTATTTAAACACGCGGAAGCGAAGCAGCAACGCATAAAACAATGAATAACTGATTAAATCATAATGGCCGAACGCGGAAAAATATAACGCCCTCACTCGTGTTAAATTCCGACATTGGGGTAAAAATTTACTTTTTTTTGCTTAGAAAGATCATCGGCAAACTTTTTTGAATCGTTTACCCTAAAGATTTTAATGGTAGTTACCCAAAACACAAATTGGGTTAGTTTATATTTTTTTAATTTAAAAAATGAAAGATTTAAACATCTAGATCTTAAAATATGATCGACAAACTAGAGGTATGTCATCATTTTGTTATATGGGTTTATAATGTGGGTAACATTTTTACAAATGATTTACTACAAACTAATCAATTGGTAATTTTTTATCTGCTTTTTAACGCTTATTTAATGACACATTTAAATTTTCCAAAAAGAGGGTCAAACTTCCCATACTTATTTGTCCTTAAAATTGGCATTAATTAAATTAAGTAAATATTACATGAACATTAGTCGCGAAACATTTACCAGTGCGCTTCATTGGAATATTTAATGACCGGTAATTTTTTAATGAACTTGTGTTAATAAAATTATAATTCTAATGTGTTTACCAAGTATTAAGCTATATAAAATTACCTAAATAATCAGTGAACGGTATTATTATCTAAATACTGGTGTTTTGTAATAATCTACGCTTTTTATTTTTTAATCCAGTTGCTGTTATGGGTAATGTAAGTTTTTTTTTTTAATTTATTGCCAAGACTCAAAAAAAAATCATAGAAAACACATAAGTAGAGTGTTACAAAAATTATTATAAGCAAATGTACAAGGTGTGCCGTTTTCGACCCTTTTACAGGGTCTCTTCGTAATTGTTGGTGCTATCAAAAAAGTAATATAGGCCTTCTGTGCTTCGTTTGGGTCATTTTTTTTTAATTAGGTATTATGGCACTGGTTTAACCAACTGGCCAGCTTGTCTCTTTGTTAATTATATAATTTTAAGTTTACAGAGACTAGGGGTATATATGAACATTACATTAAAACTAATAGATACTTAAAACTAATTATAACTTATACAACACCGCTTATCTAATACATATTTAATCTAAATATTTTTGTTTTTGCTTTTTTTGTTTCCCTTTTGTTTTTCTTTTATTTTTTTTTATTTTTTGTATTGCTTTAGTAAGGTTTTTTTTCGTCTGTTACTATTTTTTTAAACTGTTATTTTTGCCTTTAACATAAATTGATACAACGCCTTATAAAGACTAATGTTTTCTGACAATAATCTTTAATTAAATGGATTTTTTAATTCTTCCGATAAACATCTACATAAGATGTTAATTTGGTTACCGTGAAGATCGCAACCCAGTATATGATGATCTATGTCACTAACTTCCCCGCAAACAATGTTCATTATTTATAAGTCCTATTTTTTTCATGTGAACGGGATAAAGTCCATGGTGGCTTCTTAAGCGGTAAATTATTTTTACAAAATTTCCATTACTTTCATGGTAAAATCAAGGTTTTTTCCAGACATTTGGAAATAAACTTTTATAGTATTAACCCTTATTTGATCTTTTAAAAGCATCCTGCCAATTATTAAATAATCGGTGTTTTGAAATAGAAAAAATATCAGTAAATGGCAACAGAAAATTTTCAGTAAAAATGTTTAACAATGTTGCTTCTTTTGGATATTTATCCGCTAACTCATTTCCTTCGATGCCAAAATGAGCGGGTCAACTCTTTAAAGGTAAAATCAAAATTTAAAAATTAAACAAGCGAAAATTTGTAAATTTTGATTTTGCATACAAATGTTTTTCCTATTAATTTATTTTTTTAGTTTTAGTTAAACCTGGACATGTTCATCCAAACTATCCCTAACCTTTACCGAGTTATAACTCCTAAAAATTGGTATGGCGACATCTTTTTTCCGCCATTCTAAATTTTTTCTCCTTAAACCCTTTCATTTGATATCCATATCATGGAGGTGCATAAAAAAACATATTCCACCATCTTTAGGAGTCCACCATATTTGATTTAAAGTGATGTTATTTTATTTTTTGTATTCTTCTCTGCACACTTTTTTATTTTATACCCACATCATGGGAGTGCATAAAAAAACCTAGTCCGCCCTCTTGGGTGGTCCGTCATATTGGATCACTAAGCTAACCATGCATTGTTATCCAACCGAAACGTGTATGCAATATTTCAGCTCAATCGGTTAATGATAACTGCTTAAAAATTTATTTGCAAGATTTGACCTAAACAAATATACATACATACATACATACTAACATTGCAAGTTTAATAATAGCTTGTAAAAATGTATTTTATTTTATAATTTATGAAGCTCCACAATATTAAAGAGTGCAAAAAGCAAATATAACGCTAAGAAAGAGGAACTTAAAGTCTGTTCGTTAAATTAATAGTGTAGACATACACTCTTTTGAAGCATACGGAGATTTTAGTTGAAACTCATTTTTTGGGTTTGTTTATCCACATTTTTAGGCTTTATTAATGACACTGATTATTCCATAATATCAGGATACATTTTACACCGCACGTAAATGTCTACAGGTTAAAAACGTATCGCATGACTATTGGATGCCAAGCAATTCAGTAAAAATTTTTAGTAGTATTGTTTACCTGACTCCTTTTAATATCAAGTTATTTCAATCTCCAAGACCAAATTTTATCATGTCACAGCTTTTAGCAACGTATAATATAAAAAACGGAACCAGAAATGACCAAAATCAGACCCTCTTCCCCATTTACCAGTGGGTCTGAAAAATTCTCGGCCTAGCAAGTGTTCCAAAGCCATCATCCCCTTTCTAAAATTCATTTCCTCGGAGTCTGGTTAGTGACCTGCGAGAAATGTTTTTAATATGAGAAAGAGAGACGTCAAAGGATACCAAATTGGAAAATAGAAGTTACAACAGTTCATAGTTCAGATATCTTAAGTTTTCCATTGCCCAAACACGTTTTTGAGTAGGTACATTATACCGAAGATGACTTTTTTACGAAGTTTTTTATCTAGTTGAGCTAAGAAATTAGAATTAGTTAACCTGATAGAGTTTTGCAGTTTTTAGGGTAGTGAATAAGCACAGTTACTTTAACTACCTAAAAACAGATGTCATATCCTTATCCGCTAAAGAAATGTACTTTGTTTTTTTTTTTGCTGATCATCGGTTTTTCTCCAGGATTTGGACGGTTGCTTAGACTCAAGAGTATAATGGTTTTATTTTTGTTGAAATGTTGCTAACACTGCTGCACTAACCAGAAATTTTCATACGAATATGTTTTTAAATATCCTTTAATAATCGCACATTTCTTATGTAATTTCTTTATATTTCATTCTTTGTGCAATACATATCCAATACGTTCTTTTGTAATGTCTATGGCCTCGAAAATTTCACATGCCATAAGTTATCGGTCGTCCAATACCATATCATGTACTTTTTGAATAATTTCGTGAGTTTTTGCACTTTTTGGTCGTTCTTCACACGGATCCTTTTCAATCATCTCTAAATTTAACTGCCTGTTTCTTAATAGTAGAAAATGAAGAAGAATGTCTGTATACATTTAGAAACCTCGCATAAAATTCTATTGGTACTTATCCCTCTTTTAAAAAGAATTTTATATCTGCTTGATATTTAATTCTTTTATTTTAAATAATATGCAAAACAGGTGTGATTTCTGATTTTAAAATCTCTTTTAAAAAAATATTTATTAAAATCACTTGTGCTTTTAAACGTATAGTTATAAAAGATGTATTAACCTAATAACAAAAGAAAACCTATGAGACCATCGTCGTAATATAAAATATATAAGTAATTTGGATTCATTATTTTAAAAGACGTGATGATAAATTTATTGTGTTGAATTTTAATAAATAAATAATATAAAAATATTAGTTTTGGCAAATGTTAGGACTGTAAAGCCGGGTATTCACTTAGCGAACGTATACAGACGCACGGCAACAAACGTATATGCCGTAAATGTGCGTCAATTTTGTTCGACATGCGCTCTGACATCCACATTTAACAAACGTATGTGTGTAGTGTTGTTCGCCCTCGTTCCGACAATTCATTTTCATTCGTATTTCATTCATATACGTACACATCCCAAAACGACGTGTGGCGAAATTCCTTTGATGTACCGACAAGCGAGCGAACCTGTCCGCAACCGAATGCATGCGTTCGTAGATAAAATTGTTCACGTCCACATTAACCGAACGTATACGTTCGTTGCCGTGCGGCCATATACGTTCGCTAAGTGAATACGCGGCTTTAGATTTCGTTTTAAAAATAGGTCCTTGCTAATTTTTTCTAAAACAATATAATAAATATGTTTGTAACCCCAAATTTGCGTCGTTAACAAATAACCAGTAATTAAGATAACTGTAAGAGATAAAAATTGTAAGACAAACCGCAAAAATGATGATTAACTAAAGAAAATATTATGCAAGACTATTATTAACCGAAAACAATTTATATCTCCTAAAGTAACATAATAAATATTCATACATTATTCATAAATATTTACTTTTATTAAATATTTATAAGTATATGTGCATTTTACAAGAAAAGCACAAAAAGAAATTCGGTATCGACATTTTCTAACTAAAAGCCATTTCTTTTTTATTATATCCAAATAAAATTCATACATTATTATAATATTTATTCTTAAATATTTATAATATATTATTTTAAAAAAAAAAATTTATAATTTTTAATAAAACTTTATTTCCAATAGTCATATTATAATTATTTTTTATTGACAAAATTAATCAAATAACTAAATAACATCAGAACAATTTTATAACAATTTTTAACTTAGATAATTAATTTAATTATTTTTAATATATCAAGACTGAAAAAATGTATGAAATATAACACAATAATTTATCCTGATACCTACAGCGAGAATGTAACTCTTTGATTTTTTTTTTAAAATTTAAGCTGCGGATAAATTCTTATTTTATGAATTGGGGGAAGCACTAGTCCTTTTCCTTGTTGAATATTATTTAATTTAATTAAGTATAAATGTTATGTTTTAATAGACCTGCTATGCACAGTATTTTTATAACTACGACTTTAATGTTGAGAAAATGTATTCTAAGTTTAATCAACCGCAAATAAGAATCAAAAATAGAACCACTAAAAAAACAAATATTTTATGTCGATTTATGGATTTAAAAAAAAAAAAAAAAATTGAAAAAGTATTTGAAAAATCCAAAAATTTATATTGTTGAATTTTTTTTTAAATTTGTCTTTACACGTAAAATATAAAACAAATCACTAGAAATTGCTAAATTTAAACGGATGCATTTTATTGACGAAAAACTTGAAAAATACGCATTTTTTTAATTTCAAAATGAAGATTAACACCGAAAAATATATTTTTTTGGATTT
>JAHBCN010009983.1:0-33226 GCA_019359885.1 Listronotus oregonensis | reverse complement strand
TATATCTCGCATCTAGGGGGTTGTCCATGAGTTCCAAAGATGCTCCCCTTTTTATAGATACATAAACGGTAATATATCACCATTAGCAGTACCAGCATACATTAAGCTTATGGGGGTTTTTGGTCGAATTTACACCCTTTCGGGGTCCCTTTTGATCCTTTTAAAAAAATATTTTTTTTAGTGCCTGGATTATCAGAAAGGTTTGTTTGTAAATTTATCATTAGACGGGATCTACCGCAAAAAATTTTCCCCATTATCAAAAAACCTATCGACACTTTTGGCAAAGGGAAGTCTTTTTGTTGAAATATTTGATGATATACGGTTCGATATAAACTTTTAGTCGCTTCAGAAAAGCTAAAGCCCAGTCTCTTCCAGGTAAATTATTTTTTAAAACGAGTCTTTGTACCCCTTTTTTTATCCAAGAAATTTTTTTTAAAAAAGTCTTGGTCCAATAAGTAAAAGGGGAAATCCCATGTTCCCAAAAATTTTTGATATTTGACAAATTTTTCCCTCTTCTTCCGTAGAAAAAGCAGGTCTTCCGGGTTTTTCGAAAACATTCCCTTCTAGCACGTCTGCTTATGGTTGGAGGGGAATTTTAAAACCCCTCAGAGGCCTTAGTAAAGTTAAGCGCCCTTTTTACCCCCTCAGCTCGGGCCCAAATTTTTTTCGGAATAATGCCTATGGGGCACGTAATGTTTGCCATTCCTTACGGCTGAATGTTTTTTGTATGTGCGCACCATTATCTAAATTCAAAAAAAATAAACACTGACTAACGTTTTCCCAAATAGCCCCCATACTTTCCAAATACCCCCCAGCTATTTCGTTGCCCCACTTCACAAAATACTGAATAAAAAAAAACAGAATAACAAAAAAATGTTTATCTTATAAATACCCCTTTCCCTTTAAACCCCATATAATTAATCGGATTAAGTCCCAAAATCACTTAGTCAGTTTTGATTTACGGGATAAAGTAAACTACTTCATTTCTTCCAGCAAATACCAGTGCTTTTCTACCACCTCAACGCCGAAATAAAAAAGAATTCCCTCCGTGATGACACCAGGCGCACGTTTGCATCTCTACTAAGGGCGGGGGGGTTTGCGAATTCAAATCCGGCATGGTTGGTTTTAAGTTTTTTGAAGAATTTTTAAATTCCCCTCATTTCCAGAATAGCCCCTGGTTTTATATATATATATATATATATATATATATATATATATATATATATATATATATATATATATATATATATATACAGGGGATTGCGGAAATGGGGCAGGTTAAAGTTATAAATTTTATGAAACACCCTGTATATTGTCGATTGTTTAGAATCTTCTAAAAATTCTGAATATTTTTTAAATAATATGTCCTATATCTAAATGTAATAGTTTTCGAAATATTCGAACAAAGCAGCTACATTCAAAAGTAAATATTCCAGATTTTAGTTCTTAGGTGGCCGTGAATTAGGCGGTCGCGAAGAAACAACAGTTTTGTTTATTACTGACAGTTACAGATTTAGTAAATAATTGTATTTAGTTAATAAAACATTTTTTGATTAAAATGCCTTATTTAGAAAGAGAAAAACCATTAATTTTGCAAACATTTATTAAAACAAATAATAGCGTTAAGCAGTGGAGAGAGATGAAAATAGTAATTTAAATATACTACTAAAGCTAAAGAAAATCCAACATTTTTTAGATACAAAAAATATCAATGATCTTATTTTGGAGTGAGAAACAAAATCGAAAACAATTTAATATCTAGAATAACGATACAAGAAAACATGTAGTTTTTGCAAATTAAATGGCTCAACTGGGCTCCCATTTTCTTCAATACATTTGATATAAGTTTTTCTTAGCCTTTCTACTGCGGCAGTGATAGATTGGCTTAATCTTCATTCAGGATTTGAATTTCCGTTCTAATAAGTCTTTTCCAATCCATTCATTGAACCTTTGGTTAAGAAAATTTGTAACATTTACTACACTGTGAGGAGGAGCGCCATCTTGTTGGAAGACGATGTTTCTCTCTTGTTCCAACGTAAGCTCATCAAAATAGTCCTCTAGTTCTTGCTGGAGAAAATTCAAATAACTATTTACGTCTAAAGAAACGTTAAAGAAATGGGGACCTATTATTCTGTTATTTAAAATAGCCCACCATACATTGACAGTTTGGCGACCTTGAAATTGAAATTCCCTATAGCAATTGGGATTTACTGTGGCCCAGTGTCTAGTATTTTTCCTGTTTATCATATCACTAGTTGCAAATGATGACTCGTTAGTCCAAAATAAATTTTTCAAGTAACTATTATTTAAATTGATTTTTTCTAATATTGTCGGTGTCTCGGCGTTAATTTTGTTGTAGGCTTATTTTGAAAGGTTATACTATACCCTGTTTTGTCAAGAGTATTTCGAATCCTCCCATAAAAGGTATTTTGTGAATCATCAAGCTCTTCTTTTAAACTTTTCGATATTTTTCTTATAGAAATGTTTGGATTTTCTTTAATTTTAGTAGTATATTTAAATAACTGTTTTCATCTCTTTCCATTGTTCTCTTCTTTCTCGCGAGACTGAATGTTGAAATTTTTCATAGGTTCGATAAAATGTTTTTTTGTCTGGAACGTGCATCCGGGGGTTAATTCTGCGGAGTTCCCTTTGAGCCAATTTAACGCTATTATTTGTTTTAATAAATATTTGCAAAATTAATTGTTTTTCCCTTTTTGAATAAGGTATTTTTATTGAAAAAATGTTTAATTAACTAAATATAATTATTTACTAAATCTGTAACTGTCAGTAATAAACAAAACTGTTGTTTCTTCGCGACCGCCTAATTTACGGCCACCTAAGAACTAAAATCAAGAATATTTATTGAATGTAGCTGCTTTGTTAAAATGCAAATATTTCGAAAACTATTACATTTAGATATAGGACATGGTATTCAAGAAATATTAAGAATTTTTAGAAGATTCAAAAAAAATTGCAATATACAGGGTGTTTCATTTAAAAAAATATAACTTTAACTTGTAATGGGCGGTAGTGGAGCTCAAAACAAGTCGAAAAAGCCAAAAAAATATGGGTCAAAAGTTAACTGTTTTCGAAATATGGCCTTTCAAATTTAAAAAAATGTTAACACCGCGCACGTTTCATAGAAGCGAGTCGACGTTTTTGCGAGTTTTGCATATTTACATTTTTTTTAAGGAGATGTTTATTTATATACAAATAATAAAAATTACTTCTTGCAATTTATTTTGATAATTAATTTGAAATTAAATTTATGTAAGAAACAATACATTATTGTTTGGTTAATATTTGTAATTAAAAAATAATTGTACTCACCACAAAAAGGTTAAAGATTCATTTTTAGAGCACAAATTATTATGTTTTAAAACAGCACTTTTTTATTTTATTTGAAGAAAAAATTTTCTCTGTTGCACACATCTCGTTTTCAAAACTCTTGGATACTACAGTTGTAAATTAATATCATATCCGCATTTTTCCCGATTTAAAAACAACCAAAAATGTCGCTGCCGTTTAACACGTACCTATTTACAACTGACCACACAAGGACAAGGCTTCTAGCTAGGTACTCCGTTGCCAATTGTTTTTTACATTTTTAACTGGGGAAAAAATTATTATTAGTATTATTAATTTTTTTTATTTGTAGATTGAAACATTTGAAACTTAGATTATTTTATTAGCAAATGAATCTACTGATAAGCGATCAAGACAAAAGTTTTAGGTTTTCAGAAATAATTGCTTTCAAAGTTCAAACTTTGACATCGTTTAGACAAAAATCTGTCAAGTTTTGATACAAATATCCTGCAAATAGCTAACATTATTCTGTACAACTTTTACATTTAACATTTTTGTTTAATGCGATAAACAAAAAAGTTAAGAGGGGGGGACATTATAAATGGTCACCGTGTGTAAATGGAATTTCTCTACCTATTATGGTTCAATACCCCTTAAATACAACCAAAATGTGGTGTACAGAGTGGACATTTTGAGGCCTATTTTTAGACACCTGATAGTATTGTGACCAAAATATGTTGGAAAACTTGAAGATCAATTTAATAAGCAACATATAGAAAATTTTTACAACTATATCATTTTTGTAGTTTGATAGCAGTTTTAATTAAGCTAAATGTTATATTTGTCCCATCTATTCTAACTATATAATTATAATACTCTGTAAACCTTAATAAAGTATTAAAGTAGGAAAGGAATATCAATTAAAGAATGTAAAAATGAGACTTTATTCTTAAGTTTGTTGACTTCCATTATAAAATAATTAAACTTTTTTTTATTAAGCAGATATTTATTAAAATAAAAAACATTAAAAAAATAAACAAATATAAAATTTACTCTTAATAAATAAATAAGAATTTAGAGACCTTCCATAATACTTTTTAGTCTTTTCTGAAACATACACATAAACTTAATGACAAAAGCTTCAAGATGGACAATATGTTTATTTCCTTGCATCATTCTGTGTTCATAAATAGCTGCTTCACGAACAACAGATGGAATTATCTGCTTATCACATTTTAAAATTAGTTCTTCAAGTAAGGTTTTAAATATTACATCTGGTGGAATTCCATTTGCTAATAGTTCATAGAGGTATTCACGTACTCTAATTATATTTTGTAAATTTTGCTGCCGAACAATTAGTGCCACAGTTTTTTTAATAAAGGTCAACCAGTCAGGTTCAGGAATGGTGGAATTTTGTTGGATAGTGGTGTTTTCTACCTTAAATGCCTCACAGATTAAAAGACCCCTACGTAAGTTACCATCTACTGCTTTAGCAATCCTTTCAAACATCCAAGGAGGTAAACTGAAGTCTTCTTTTTTGCAGGTAATCTGTAAAATGGTAGATATTTCAGAAACACTAGGTGCTGGCACTCTAACTGGCAAACAACGAGATTGTATAGCAGGAATTACAGGGGATAATGATGTGGCACACAGAATAAGTCTACAATTACCAGAATACTTTTCCATTGTTCGTCTCAATGCATGCTGGGCATCTTTAGTTAAATTATCAACCTCTGTAAGAACTACAACTTTAAATTCTCGCTGATTGTTTGTTGTAGCAATTTGCTGGGTTTGAGCTATATTTTTTATTAAATCCATAACAACTACCCGGTCGTATATTCCTACATCTGAAGGATTAATTTCTATGTGATAATTACTGTTTACCATCATTATTTCTACCTTTTTATTTGACGGAGTGGTAACAGTTACATTTTCTAATTTTAAACGTTCCACTCCAGGACCGAAAAGTTCTTTTAAAATGCACATAATTCTGGTTTTTTTTCCTGCACCGCCGGGACCATAGACAAGCAAGTGTGGGAAATCGCTGTGTTCAACTAAGTTTTTTAGTTCTTGAGCTTGTTGAATATGATAGTCTAAGTTCGATAATTCTTTAGGACGGTATTTATCCACCCATAACATACTCATTTTGAATTAAACAGGTAAAATACTTGTATGTTCAAAAAAAAAATTCCAAACAAAAACAGCTTTTGTTTTACCGCCAAATATATTAGGGTTAGGTTATTATTGACATTTGTCAAAAATCAGCCGTTCTCAAGGGTAATAAACTTAACAAGGAGTGCTCGATCCCATTTAAGCCCATATACAGCAATTTTAAATGTCAATTCGGTATTTGTGACGTAGTCCGTTTGCCTGTTTGTTTTGTTTACAACTGGTATAAAGTCTTAATTTCTTCTAATAGTAAGTTCATATCCAAAATAGTTTTTTAAAGTTGAATATTTTTCAAACATTAATAAAATAAATCTACTTTCTAGGCAAAATGGGCAAACGGATGACGTCCAAACATAACCTATATCTGCGGACAAATAGTAACAATCGAGCACTCCTTTGTTAAGTTTACCACCCTTGAGCCGTTCTACCACGAACATAGATACTAAAGACAGGGATCACCATCTCTGTGCTTCAAGCATACACTAACCTGGAGGAATAAAGCAAAGCGCTGAAAACGTATTAGAAAGAGAAAGCAACAGTCATCGTCATTACTAGCTCTCTCTGTAGTTTCATATTCAAAGGAAGTTGCCCATTTCGCTTAAGAAATTTGATAGATATTCGAATGGTTTTAATAGAAATTTCTGTTCCCATTCATATCTGCCAAATATCGTACCAAAGCACTATCTTATTTAAAGGCAATGACTAAAGTGTACAAATTTTTTAGCGCTTTTTGCCGAGGGGGAAAGGGCCCAAAAATGTTGTTGAATGATATTTGTTTTTGCAGCTTTCGGGGGAAAAAAAATTTTTTTTTTTTAATTTTTTTTTTAAAAAAAATTTTTTTTAAAAAAAAAAAGTTTTTTAAAAGTGAAAATTTTTTTTTTAAAAAAAAAATTTGGGGGGTTTTTGGGAAAAAAAGTCTTTTCCAAAATTTTTTTTTTGGGTTTTAAAAAAAAATACGTACAAAAATGCTATTATTTCCTTATGAATTTCAAAAATATTAATTAAAAGGAAAAGAAATTTACAAACCTTTAAAGGGGCTTTTTACAAAATGCGGGGCTTCTTAGAGGAACCTACGGCAAGAATCCCAAAAGTCCAGTTGAATTTTATTAGCCCTTTCCAGGTTTTTAAATTTTTAAAAATTTATTTTCTGTCCATTTAAAATCTTAAAAATTTGCCTTCCAATAAAATGGTTTTTTCCAGCACCAGTAGGGTAAATAGAATTTTAAAAAATTATTTTTAAGTTTTTTTAAAAAATAAATCACTTATTTAAAAAATAGGGGTTTAAAAATACCCAAAATAAATTTGTTGAAAAAAAAATTTTTTTTAAAAATTTAAAAAAAAATAAATTACTTAAAGACAAAAAAAACTTTTCCAAACATAAAAATTAAGTTTTTTTATAATTTTTTTTTTATAATTTCCTTTTGGATATCTTTCCCAAATTTTCCATAATTTTTTCCGTTTTTACCTATTTGAAAAATTGTGATCAAATAAAAAGAAATGATGTTCAATAAATAATTCAATTATTGTCATTTTTAGGGTTTCATTTATTTTTTTTTATTTAAAATTTTTATTTTTTAAATTTAAAAAAAAAAATTTTTAATTAAAAATGTTAGGGTAATTTTTCTCCCCTTAGTTTAGAAAATTTACAAAATAAAATTAATTTTCCCATGGCCAATCAATTAAATTAAAGGATATAAGGAAATGTGCTAATTTTTGGAAAAAGAACCTTTCTTTCCTTTTAAAATCAGATCATAATTTTTCCATTAATGCTGTGAATGTTTAACGGTTTTCATTTATTTGTTGTGTGTTTCTGACCGGATTGGGTAAATTAGTTGTTACTGAGAAGCTATGGAAAATATAAGGGGAAAAACCTTAAACCATAAAATTTTAGTTTAAAAATTGATTTAACTACTTTATTCTCTTCAGAATTTAAATTAAATAATTATTTTAAATTAATTTTTAAAAAAAATTAAAATTTTTTTAAAAATTTCAAAATTAAAACATTGATGGAAAACTTAATTATTTTAATCGGGTTTGGTTACTTTATTTAAAAAATAAATTACTAAAAAAATTGATTGATTTAAAAATTTTATAAATTTGGAATTTGAGCGGAAAAAAAATTTTAAAAGATTAGGAAATAAAAATAAAAATACAAAATCAAAAATTTTTTAATAAGTAATTTTTTGACCATTTTTTTATTCAATTTTTCGCAATGAAAAAAATTTAAATTTAAAAAAAATCCCAAATAACAGAACTATTGTAATTTGTAATTTTTGGGTTTTTTTGTTTTTTTAAATTCTTTTAAATGGAAAAAACACTTCAAATTTTTTTATTAGAAACATTGGAAACTTCTTTAGGAGGATTTAAGAACTATAAATTTTTTTTTTTCATTTTTAATGTTTTATTTTGTATTTTTTTGGAATAAAAATTATTTATTTTTAATTAAAAATTTTTTCTAGTTTTATATTTTAACAAAAAAAAAAAATTACAAAATTTGGTTTAAAATTTACACCATTTTCATTTTGATAATACAAAATTTTATTAAAAATTTTATTTAATTATTAAATTCTTTTCCAAAGTTTTAAAAGTTTTAACAAAAAATTAACATTCGTCTAGGCACACCGAGGCACACTAAGTAAATAGAGAAACTTAAAACAACTAGAGTACCTTGGGGTCTGAAATATGCTAAAAGGCAGTTTATTAATATTTGACTAGGGTGGAAGATAAAATGTGCAGCTTGCTAATTCTCCAGAGCAGAAGTCATTAAAAAACCTCTAAAAGAGAGGCAATTTGGCTACAGCTCGTCGGTGGGCGAGAGAGCCTATCTGTTTAAGCTAACCGTTAAAATTGTATTACATTTTATTTTAAAATAGTTTTTATTGTTGTTTTGAGCTGGACTAATTTTTATTATAACTCTAAAAGTGTGGATCTTGTTACTATTGACCTGCAAGAAATATTGTAATTTGTTGCAAAAAAATGATTTTTAAACCCACATATGAATAATTTGGAGCCATTTGTGCTTTGGTTACAACTAATATGTGATAACTTTAAATAAAAATATTAGAAATATTAGGATTTCAAATAAAAAATGGTGGCATTACAATATTTATGATGTTGATATGTGAGTTTCTGTACTTAGTAATTTCAAAGATATTATGAAAAATATCTTAAAGATTTCTAGCTCTAGCCACTTTAAAAATCATCTAGTAAAAAGCTAAGTTTTATCTGCTCTGGGATTCGGATGTTAAGTGGATATATTAACAGGGAAGTCTTAATTGTATATTTGGCTAGTTTTCTAAAATACGGAATAACTTGAGCAGGATATCTCAGATATCCTGCTCCAGCATTATACCGATTGTGAAATTTTCACAAATTATAATTTGTAGTATTATTATAGTAAAATTAATTAAAGGCCAAATATCTCGAGAACTGTTGCTTTTAGCGATTCGATTATTAGGACCTTTTTTGTAGGAAATTATATATATTTTCAACAACTTTGTCATTTGTCTTTTTTGTGTATATAGCTCTTGTCATTTATAAGAAAATGACAGAAAAACAAAAATTTTATGACCGAAAAAATAGGTTTAGTGACCCCTACTACCTCGCTGGTGTTAGTTGCGACTTTGTCGCAATGGACACTTTTGTAGAGCATTCAATTCTCAAAAAATCCCGTCTTTGGGCGAGACGATAGAAAAAAATGCTGCTTAGTTATAGAAATTAAACAAAAAGTTCAAAGTTTACATGCTTTTTACCTGGAAAATCTTCACACGCTTTGGGGGAGTACTTAATATTAATATTAAGAGATGAAACTTTCCGGGAATTTTTTTGTGGGTATTTCCAACAAAACTTCACGATGGGACCGAAAGAAAATCGTCGCCTAAATGCAGAATTATTGTATGTCACAAAAAGTAAATTTTACAGGAAAAGACTTTTTTGTTTTTTCTTTAAATTTAATATTCGTTTCTTAATATTACAGATAAAACTAAAGTAAAGTGAGAGTACGGAATCATTGCTAATCATTTTAAAATCCTATTCTTATAAATAAAGAAAAATGTGGACATACAATAGCTAACAATAATAAAACTAAAGTATGTCCCCATTTGTGGACTTACAATAAATATCAAAATGTGACTTAGGATAGTTCTGAATAAAACACGAAACCCTGAGTTAAAAAATATGTATTATTTTTAGGTTTTATAAAAAATCTTATCGTTAAGGCCTAAAATATATACTAGGGAAATAAAACATATTAAGAATATGTTAAACCCTAAAACTTAAAAAACATAAAAAAAAACTAGAAATTTTTAACCAAAAGCTAGTAAAAAACACTGATAAATATAGAAGGAACCTAGTGAGAAAATATAAGTTTTTAAGTTGTACATAGAGGAAAAATAATATGCCACAAAATAAAAAAAAAAAAAAAAGAATTATCTCTCGTCTTCTTTATCAGATTGCACTGTAAATGGTAGCGCTTTAAAAAATCATGGTATTGTGATGAATTCTCCTTTCACAAAGATGCTTTAAATGGTCATACTTTTTTTTGACAGAGGTATTTTTTTATTGTAGAGACATTTAAGCTGAACATCTTCTATGATGAAATTAATTTTTTTTCTACCTTTTTCTGATAAATTTACTTTTCTGAAAGCCTCACCATATGCCATTTTAAAAAACATAATATTTGGGACATCTGGGTCGAATTTGACCATTTTAAATTTATTTGTGTAAACTTTATCATTGTTTTCATCTTTGTCAAAATTTATTGCTGTTTTTACCTGAAGATCTTTCATATCATATACCTCATTTTGGGATAGCTCGTGTACAATATACCATGGTAATTTTATTTTGCTGTTCTTACAATAGTGTACCATTGTTCGGGTGTATATATCGATGTTTCTTGAAGCCTTCTCAATAACACTATGGATGCTATCACCTTCAGATTGTGTATGGCCTGGTTCAAGAAATGTATGTTGAATGGTTATAGAATATTTTTGTGACAGATAATTATATAAAGCAAATATATATTTGTTACGATTTTGTCCGGCGCAGTTGTCCGAATAAAAGGAAAACTCTTTTGTACCATTCTTTACCTGACTTAAATTTGAACAAATAGTAGTAAACAGCTTCCTATTTCAGATGAGCCTCTTTTTGCAATGGACTCATACCACATATAGCACTGACATTCTTTGGTCACCAAATTAAAAACAGTTAAGTTATAAGTGGATAATTTTAGTTTATAGTAGGCCAAACCTACATTTGACTGGGGAACTGAAAGAACTTGTTGTAAGTCAAAAACAGCAGCGCATAAAGTTTTTTGTGTGGATGCCAATTCTTTATCGTTATCGTTATTCTTAAGGTCTCGAGACAAATCCCTATTTTTAAGATGCAAAGTATACTGCTCTTTCATCTCGACTTTTTTCTCTATAGACACATTTTCATACTTGTGGCAGGTATCGCACAAATCTTTTTTGGGCTGGAAAAATGATAAGTTAAATTCTGTTTTGAAAACCTGTCGATAAATACTTTCTGTGGCTGGCTGAGAAATGTGACTCTTTGCAAAAATCTTGATAAAGTGTATACATTTTTGAAATGTTTAAAGAAGATGGTAAACATTTTTGTGCAGTAGACTTTGTGCAGTAATGACTCTCAACCGTTTCAAAGGAATTTATATGATTCCTTACCGAATTTTTAATCGATTCATCCAGCTGAGAATTTTTACATGCTTTGCCCCTCCTATCTTCAGCTACCACACCAGAACTTCCCATTTTCTGGAATACTGTCTCCACCATCTGTCCGCTTATTATACTAAGCGTGTTAAGAAAAAAAGTTTTACAACATGTAGCTATTTTTTCGTTATAGGTATGTTAGGCAGGCTGTACGAATAAGTAGTTTTTCTTCTAGGTATTTCTTCGCCTTGCGGTTGCTTTGACCTTTGGCGGCAACGTTGCTTGTCCTGAGCACTCACGTGCTAAAAATAAAATCCCGTTGTCACATAATTCCCAGAATTTTGTAAAAACTACATTGCGTTCCTCCTTGGAAAATTTCTCTACACATTTATTTCTGCAATTCCGATAAGCCGGTTTAATAGCTCTTTTGTTCTGAACATTCCCTTTCCAATTTATGTACTCGACTCCGCTATTCCTAGTAGATTTAATAAGGTTTCTTCTTCAAGTGTTTTTCTGTTTCTTTCTTTTTCTTGTTTTGTTTTTAGGCTGAACATCAGCTTGATTTTCTGGAATATTTTCACTACCATCGGAAGGAATAAAATCAGTGTCGTCACTGCTGGAATTTGCAAATTGATCTTCCTCGGGATCTTCTGTTTCGGATGAAGATACTTCGTCGCTTATTTGAGCTTGAGCGATTGGCTCTTCCAATATAGTTTCTTCAACGTCGTTTTTACGTTTCGGGAGTAGTTCATTAGCAGTGTTTTTCAAAGAATCAAGAAAGTGAACAAACATTTATGTCGGCTATCACTGTAGTTGTTTCATATGGCATTAATGATGGTGGGGGTTGCAGATCAGCGGAATCCGTGTAACAAACTTTTTCAGTTTGTTACAAGAATTTATAAATTTTCACTTAAAATAACTTTACCACAACTTAATTGTCCTTTATTTTAATTATTCACTGTAATTTATAATATTAGCTTACTTATTTCAAATTTTAAGTCATCAATACTTAAATATTCTTTTAAATACAACCCGGTAAGAGCGTTTATAATGCTGCATACATTCCAGGAGCATCCAAGTATTGATTTTTCTAATTGGAATAGGGTAAGCGATTTTCGACTCTATATCTATTTTAAGTCAGTTAAGTAATAAAATCCTTTGTTTTGTGATAGGTTATGTTTTAAAAACTGTGACACTTGGGTTTTTGTTTTTGAAATTTCATTAAATAACCAAACAATGCTGAATAGTTATGTCCGTTTTGTAATTTGAATTTTCCGCCAAAAGGACAGTAAGCAACAGTTTCATACCACCTAAGACCTTCATCAAATTTTGGCGACATACCGCGTTGAACATTGTTAGGACAGTTAACATACCGGTTTATTTTCGCGAGAAGCGGTAACGTAGGGGAAGGTGTTCTGACGTCAGTATCTACGTCATTACTTTGTACCCAGTATCTACCGCTATCGCCACTGGTCAGGAGGAGCGTTAATAATGGTTATGTCAAGTTTAAATTTAAAATAATGGAGGATTCGCGGCTTTTCTATTGTTTTGGTTCTGTGATGTTTTTTTTTTGCTTTGGTTTAACAACTATTTGGATTGCAAATTTTTTGGTTTCTTAGTTAATTTCCAAATGGATGAATTAATGCAATTATATTTAAATCATAAAGGAAACATTTACTTGTTATAGTTGACTTGAAAACAGCTAATATCTTATTAAATGAAAAATTTGGTTTATTTATTATCTTTTCGACTTATTTCGTAGCTCTCCAAAGACCTTACATTTAAATTTAAACTTAAAAGTGTATTAAACGATTAGTCTGTAAGTTGACATGTGAACCGTTTCGTTTTTGCGAGCATAGTCGGGTTAAACACGGTTAGAATGGTGGGGGAAAGAACTGCTATCAACCAGTAGTTATAAACGGTAAGTCGCGAAAATATCCTTCTTCAAACCTGTTATTTTTTATGGAATGCGAGGTGATAAATACCTGTGATTGATTTGAAAAGGGCCTCTTTTGCATATTTAATCGAATAAACAGAATGTCTGCTAGTGCATAGTTGATTATTTTTCTTAGCCTGTGGCTTTTGCAGTTTTAAACTGGATTTTTAAATTTTATAACCTATGTAACATCCTCTATGAGATTTTAAAGACATTCTTTGGGCCATAACATCTGGTAAGTCGGCATTTTCGTCAATTTTAATAGTTTCCCTTATCTCATACCTACCATTTTGTTTCAGGCTTTCATCGTATATTTTACGTTCGAATTTTTTTTTTTTTCAAAATTCAAATTCAAATTTATTCAACAAAAATAAATATTTAAATTTACACTGTTTAACATTCTATAAATATTTTAACTTAAATCTATAAATGCGTAAAAATTTGCACCTAGATGTTAAAACACCTGTATGTGCAACAAATACAATAATTTTTGCTTTACATTCTCCATAATACGTAAAACATCAAAAGTGCGACGAAACAATAATTAGGCCATTTAAAATAAATTCAGAAAACATTCACTATGTGCAAAATAATATTCTTTAAAGAGATGATTAAACCTTTTTGTTTTATCAACATTTCTTATATTTAAAGAAATACAATTATAAAATTTAGGTCCCAAGTATGTTATAAAACGCTGGTTTATATCACGACTAAACTAGGTATCTCTAATCTTAAATCTGTTCTTGCTCTAGTTTGGAATTTATGAAGTATGGTTTTTTTGGCGTCTTTGAATATATCTCTATTGGAGTGGACAAAACTAACAACAGTAAGGATATACAGGGTTCTGATATTGCATAAATCACTAGAGTACAACATATTAGTAGGATATAATTTAGGTTTCCTTAAAATAATTTTCACAATAAAGTTTTGAGTAATTCTTAGTTGTTCCGAATTGCGACTATACATTCCACCCCACACCATACTTCAGAACGGGTTCAACAAGTGCTTTATAAATCATGACAAGCAACTTTCTTTCTAAGAATTCTCTAAGCATATAGAATTTATGTATTAAACTTCGAATTTTTTTTGTTAGATACAGTACATGTTGATTCCACTTTAGATGCTTGTCAATGATAATACCCAAGTACTTAGCATGGTCGGTTTCTTTAAGTGTGTCCACCAAGTTTTCAATTTCATCAAAATTGGGCCGATTTGCAGATGTGATAGAGAAGGCAACGTAACTAGATTTAGATATATTTAAAGTAAGCTTAAATGAATCCAAAAAATGTTTTACTATATTGAATCCCGACCTTAATTTATCTCTTACATTGTGCCATGATTTGTCGTGAAATATAATGACGGTGTCATCTGCATACGTTATGATTTGTCCCCCAACATCCATGTTGCAGAGTTCATTTATATATAAATTGAACAATATAGGTCCAATTACCGTGCCTTGGGGTATACCACACCGTACTACCTTAGGTCGACTAACTGCATCACCGATCTTAACATGCTGGTGCCTGTCCTCGAGGTAGCTTCTGAAAACATCCAACACGGTACCCTAACGCCATATCCTCCAAGACTTGTAAGAGGATGGCGTGGGACATCGTGTCAAATGCCTTTGCTAGATCCAGGAACAAGGCAATACACTTGTCTCCCTCATTCAGATGATGTGTTATTTGTCTAATCAGCTCATGCATTGCATGAGAAGTACTTGAGCCCTGCACAAAACCAAACTGATTTTTGGACAAAATCTTATTTTCCTGAGGAAACTGATCATTCTTTCCTTTAAACATTTTTCAAATATCTTCGCAAATGTAGATATTACACTGATAGGTCGGTAGTTTCCAATACACTCTTTATCTCCAGCTTTATGGATAGGGGTCACAATTGATACTTTAAAGTGCCTGGGTACAATGCCGGTCTTAAATATTAAATTTATAAGGTGAACCAGGGGTTCTATAAGAAAACATGCAAACTTTTCACAATTCTACTAGATAAGTGGTCTATACCGGGGAGCAGTTATTTTTAGACTGTTTATGTGAAGAATAATTTCATTTGATTTTACTGGTCTTAGGTAGAAAGACGAAACTGATGAATTTTTTATCTGATAGGGCACAGAAGGTGCAGTCAATCTTGCAGCCATCTCACTACCCACATTCACAAAATAGTCGTTTCAGAATTCAGCAATTTCACCGCTATCGGAGATGACCTCGTTATTGTTACCTTTTAACTGAGATAGAGCATTTTTTGTCGTATGTTCATTAGTAGCTTCATTAATTAATTTATAAATTTTTCTTATATCTGTAGGATTTTCATTTATTTGATTTTTGTAATATTCATTTTTTGTAAATTTAATTATTTTATTAAGCCTATTTCTGTATTCCTTATAGTTATTGATTTCTTGCAAAGTTGAAGTTGGTTTTAGAGCTTTTTTAAGTTTATCTCTTTTTTTTATTGACACTATTATAGCATTTGTAATCCAAGGTTTGATTTTTTTATGGTTTTTTGAAATGTTGATATCTTTTTCAGATGCTTTTATAACAATTGCTAAATTCTGTATGACAAAATCAGCAACCTCATTGGGATCACTCATACTTAAAACCAAACTCCAGTCTATGTCAGATGCAAGAGCGTTTAGTTTATCGAAATCAATTTTTTTCACGATGTTTGGTTTTTGCACAGAATTACACCTAGTTTTGAAAGTAGCAGAAATGTTTAGCATAATTGGGAGGTGGTCAGTTATCTCGTGTTCGATAATATATACATCATAGTTTCTTGATTCTAATTTAAGTTTTTGCCTCATGAAAACATGATCCAGGCAGGTCATGCCCTCAGGACGCGTTATATCATAGCACAATGCGCTAAAGCCATATGAATTCATTAAAGCTAAGTACTTGTTCACATGCTGATCATCTATGTTCAATAAGTTTATGTTTACGTCACCAATAAAAATATCAATGTCATTACTCAACTCTGATTCCATAAATATATCTAAGTCATCCAAAAATAAGGTCAAGCTTGAGGAGGGTGACCTATACAACGTATAAATATTATATTTAGTGCCATTTAGGCTTAGAAAAACACTGGTAATAGTAACTCCTGAGTTAGCAAGTTTATAATTGGTGAAAGTAGGATTTAAGCAAACCTTTGTATATATAACGGTTCCATCCCAGGAGTTATAAGTAGCCTGATTATAAAAGATATTATAACCAGGTAAATTAAGTTGCCGCACAGATTCAAGCCTATGACATTCAGTCAAAACAATTATATCACAGAAATCGATTAAGTATGTTTGTAAAAACAGAGTAAAATTATCAAAGTTTGTTTTTATACCTCTAATGTTCAAATGCATCACATTCAACAAGTTATGTACAATACTTATTTTCTCTACCAATACATCAGGCTGAACCACTGTACTCCTCGCATTAACATCTGTTATTCCATCCAGCACTTCACTCACCAAATCACCCATAATTTATTTTATTCTTTTGGAGGTCAATCTGGAACAGGTAGCTAGGACATTTTGAGTCATTGGAGTGATGACAAATATTATAATTTGTTCCATGTTTCCCATTTGAATTTTGACAGTTCCTGCATTTTAATACCTGACTCTGGCAATCCTTGGCTTCATGTTCTTCAGTACATCTAGGGCATGCTAGCTTATTTTGACATTCACTACTTTTATGATGAAATTCTTGGCAGGTGAAGCACTTTAAAACATTGATGTCCTCAAATATAGGCAGACTCTCCCATCCTATATATATTTTTTTGTTGGTCATAAGATTACGAAACAAATCTGGTGAACACTCTGCATATACTGTTTTTGTTTTTTTTGACTTAAAACTTTTGATGTAGGTAACCTTAAATGAGTTGTCTAGTATTGGGTTCTGTCCTTTGATTATGTTTTGCATTTCTTCTTTGCTCAATTCCGTAGTTACGCCAGGAATTTTGACTCTGGGGTTCCTTAATGTTGTCTCGATAACCTCATAGCCTTGACCCAGGTTTTGACTTGCGGACAATTTTAGTTTTTCCATGTCGTTTTTTGATGGAAATTTTAGTATTATTTTGCCGTCATTGAGTTCTTTTTTGTACTTAATTTGTACCCCTAAATCATTAGGTTTAATTTTCTGTTCCAGGTCTTGTCTGGTCTTATTTATGCTCTGTTGCTTCTTTGGTTTTATTATTATATTTGATAAATTAGGTTTTTCTCTATTGTATGACTTCTTGCTTGCAATATCTGCATAAGTTTGCTGTAAAGGACCATCAAGGCGTTCGTTAATGTTATTCGATATATTATTAACCTTATTTTGCAGGTTCTTTACAATCTCAAGTATTTTATGGCTATGGTTGTCCTAGTTGGTTTGAACTATTAGGTCTTTCAGTTGGTTTCTACAAGATGGGCACATCCACACAAGAGCATCCAGCACCTCTCTGGTTAGTTTCCTGTATAGCGCATTACTTATGCCTATGCAACCAATATGATACCACGATTGGCATTTACCCTCGCAGAACAAGCCACAGTCGTTGGTTCTTACATGTTTATTACATTTTTTACACACTGCTTCATCTTCTTCTTCATCGCTCATTTTGAGGTTAGCTGGTAATTTTTGGGCCTTATTATGAGAAAAACTATATGCAGTATCACCAAGTTTTTATATAAATACTATCAATTTAAATAAGTAAATCAAAAATATGCCCAAAACTAGAAATATACCGGGATAACTAAATTTATCACTAATAAGACACATAGACTAAGACATAGCTCATTAAACTAAATTAAAGCATTAATATAATAAATGAAACACTAAACTAAAATTAAACGAAAGATACCAGTTTACCAGTTTTTTTTTCATTTATAATATTATCTTTATGGGCTTTCCTTAACTGGAGTTTTAAGGAATTTTCCAAGTTTTTATGGATTTCTGGAGTTGTACGTAACCACGTGGTCGTGTTGGCAAAAGTTCAAGCGGTTTATGGTTTATGTATTTCTGGCGAATGCAGTGTTGCTGGTCCAGCGAAGGAATCCTCAGCTTCCGTATAGTACCGTGTGGTCATTTCTGGCAGTGCAGTGTTGTCCAGCCCAGAAGGGAGTTTAGGTTGGTTCCATTAGGAGTTCCAGAAATCAAAAGATAAGTCCATCTATAAATTAACCTTTTTCTTATATTTTTGCCTGGCTCAGTGCAATGGCCATGTACTGGTGCTCAGTTATATAACTTTTTTAATTAAATTATCATGTTATCAAATTTTTTTTATGCTTTAATCATTACTGTCTTATCAATTTAAATAAACTCTGTACTTAATATTTAATTTTTATTAATTATATTATAATTTTCTTGTTATATGTTAAATATGCAAAGAGCAAAGTAACAACCGATCATTTTATTGGGTTCCATTGTTTGTTTGTCCAAAGATTTTGGATTGCAAATTAAATTTATTTTTTTTCTTTCTCAAACTGATAATTAGTTCAGCTGCTTAATTATAACTAACCACCAATCATTAAACTTGAGTTGCATTGTTTGTTTGTGCCTGTAAAGGACTGCACATATCAATTTAACTTACATCATACTGAATTAGCTCAGCTGCTTAAATTACTTAACCACCGACATTAATTGAGTTACATTTTTGTTTGTGCCTGTAAAGGACTGCACATATCAATTTAACTTACATCATACTGAATTAGCTTTAGCTGCTTAAATTACTTAACCACCGATCATTTATTGAGTTACATTTTTGTTTGTGCCTGAAAGGGACTTCACTTATCCATTTAAGTAACATCACACTGAGATAGTTCAGCTGCTTTAACTTATCTTAACTTATCTAAATTTTCATTACTATTCCTTATTAAATTTAAAACTTTTCTTCATAAAATCATTTTTGTAACTTAAATTTAATAAATTTCAATTTAATAACTCTTCTAAATACAGTATACCTCGATTCATAAATTTAATGATAAATAGATTTCTTTTGTTCTCTCACAATATAAAGTATCTCCACTGGTTATCAGTTTATTAATCAATACTTATTTTTTTGGGTTATTATTTTATGTAAATTGCCTTATTTCTTTAATACTGGTATGTATTTATTTTTGTATGTGATAAAAATATTTTCTAAATTGCTTGCACTTACCTATCAGATTACATTTCATTATCTCACAACCTTTTAATTCATATAAGCTTTTCCAAATTAGAAATTTATTTATCTCTCTTTATTTTTGTTTAATTTAAGTAAGGATACAGAACTTCACATGTCCAATGGTTTAATTCTTTATTATGTTAAATTAATAATAAGATACCTTTTAAATAAACCTGTTGAGTTTATTTTTGACTTTTATTACTTTTGTCTTTGTTTTGTGTATTTCCTTTGAACTCCTATAGTTCTGGCGCCCATTGTCTGTACTTGCATAAATAGTCTGATTAATCAAAATATCTTTTTTTAACAACAGCTAGCCGAGTGAACTCATCCCAAATAAAAATAATAAAAACTATTTTACAACAATATACATTAAAATAAAAACACACATTTAAAACAAACTAAGAACAATTAACAATAATTATTTTTTATTTTTTTATTATTTTTATTACATCCGTCATAAGCTTTGCAAAAGTTTGCTCTTCGTTAATGGACGGACCTAAAAATGATAAACAGCATTTTAAATACTAAATATAAAAAACCCTAATATTAACAAGTATAAATTTGGGCGTATTGTATTAAATTTGAATCTTACCTCTTAAAATACTAGGTTTTAAATGTATTTCTTTGCTATTTTCTGCAGGTACCTGATTATTGTTTAAGACAGGCAAAGGGTTGAGAGGCACTAAAAGAAAAAAAATAAATTTATACAATTAATTTTACTGTCATCTTTATCTAGAATATACATATTTTAAAATTATATTTTTAATATTGCTGCCTAATTTAACACTTCATTTTACATAATGCATTTATGACTAAATTTGATTCTCTGTAACGGTATACTTACTTCTTGTGTCACAGGCTGTCTTTCCTAATAAATTAAAGATTTTTTCTCTTCTCGTGGCCATTATGCTTAAACTTCTTAACTGTAGTTATTTACAAATCGTAAAATCCAAATAATCCTAAGTCCTTTAAAGAAACATTGTATGTCCACAAAAATAGATCAGAACTATTCTAAGTCCAAATATTCTCCAGACTTACACTACCTCCTTCACTTATCATAGTTCTGCACTTGACTGACCCCCTGCGAACTATTACACCCCAATAGAGAATGAGAGATGGTGGGAGAACTGTGACGCTTGGACTTTCAAACAAATTGGACATACAATAGTTCTGCATTCAGGCGACGAAATATATTTGCAAAAAAATTACCCTCATATATTTATTATATATACCTTTGTTTAAATTGGTGTGGTATCTTATTTGCAAAGATAAGAAAAAGTTTCTGCTCTATCACGGTTTTGTATTTCACACCAAACCTCTTTTTTACAGGGTTCCTGTTGATTCAGTTTCTAAAGAAACAATTCTCTATGAAACCATAAGTGATGCTGATTTGTTAAATGAAAATGATGCATCAAAAAACGATAAACATATTCAAAAAAGTGAAGAAAATACGGCTAATAACTCTGAATGCAGCTCAGAACCTAGTAATCTTAGCAATCCTATTTACATTTCAGTAAAAAAAGAAATTTGTACAGATAACACGCATCAAGTAGAATATAAACCACAGAGCATAAAGAGCTCAGTACAGGATGAAGAGCACAGTAATGTGGAAAAAGGATCATCTAATAGTGAATATAGTGATACAGAAGAAGAAAACATTTATAATTTTGAATGCCCATTTTGTCCAACATTATTTGTAGCAGAAAGTGATGTAAGGCAGCACCTAAAGGAAGAACATCCAGATATAAAAGAGGAAGAGATTTTCTTTAGCGCTAATGATACGGAAGAAAACGTAGAATATGAACCTAAAGTGGAAAAGAAAAAGGAATCGCAGGAAAAATCAACAAAAACTTCATCCCTACGTCGGAGTTTCCATGTTAGACACATGATTAAACAACCTTTGCCAAAAATCAATCAAGAAGAGGTTAACAAAGCAAAGGTAGAAGTAGACGGAAGAGTTTTTTATATTTGCAAGGAATGTGGTAAAAGTTTACATTCTATGTACACTTATGTTTGGCATATGAGAATACATACTGGAGAGCGGCCGTATGTGTGCGATTTATGCGGTAAACAATTTCGAGTATCACAGGGCTTAGTGCGGCATCTAAAAGAAACGCATGAAAGGATTAAAAATTTTAATTGTGATATCTGCGGCCGATATTTTGCTACCAAGAGAAATGTCGAAGAGCATCGCAGAATCCATACTAATGAACGTCCTTATGTATGTGCAACATGTGGAAAATCATTTAAACAAAAGGCTTCGTTATTTGTACATAACAGATCTCATAGTACCGAATTCCCTTTTACTTGTTCATATTGCCCTCAAAAGTTTAGAACTAAACAATCCTTGCTAACGCATGTAACTAGACATACAGGCGAGAAACCTTTTCCGTGCGACGTTTGTGGCAGGCATTTTAGGATAAAGTATGAACTGAAAAGACACAAACTTATCCATTCAGAGGACAAACCGTTTACTTGTAAAATATGTACTCAAACTTTTAGACAAAAACGATATCTAAGAAATCATTTGAAATTACATCACCACATGTCGAATCCAAATGAACTTTTGTTAGAATATATAAGCGCTATTTAATTTGTATCATTTTATAAAAGTGACGTTTTTCCCCCAGTGTATGTTTATGTGATGGTTTATTAGTGTGGTGTCCACTTGACGCCACTAACAAAAAAAAATTGTTACTGGATCTTTAAACTATACTATTTTGTAATGCAGAGATTGGATTTCTGGAGGGATTCTTATGTATTCGACAGCTAGCTATCGATTGGAATACCAGATAGTTTTTAACAAAAATTAATTTTTTGTAATGGGCCCCATGTGTAAAATTTAATTTGATCTAAAAATTTCTTCCTTTGCCTATTAAAGTACCATGTGTCAAGTATTGTTTCACAAAAAAAAATAGTTTCGGCGTAATAACGACCATACTAAAAAGCTGTATGGCGACACAAGGGTTGCCGAGTTCCTTATTTTTGTTTCGCTAATTTATTTTATTTAGTGTAAAAAAAACATCGCATTTCTTTATTTTGATTAAAAATAAATTACTTTAATGTCAATTAAATATGCAGCAATAGAGATACTTGAAATAATTTTGGGAGATAATTTAATTTTTTTACCTATATTATTTTATTAAATTCTTGGACTAAACATGTTTTCAGCTTATAAGAGATCTAGCAGTAGATGATCTTCGCCATTATGCACACTTCAAGTATTATTTATGTAGGTTTTTTTTTTATATCATTGCCTAGGGAAATGTCAAAAAGGCACCAGATAATTTGATAATAAGTTTAATAGAGTAAAAACAAAATCACTAATACTAAACTTGGACACAATATATTAACACACAAGTTAGTGACACAAAATAGCTTTTGCAAAACAACAGTCTTGGGTTCACTTAAAACTATAACTTACAGAATCCCGTCTGGATTCTGTAGCTTCTTCTTTGCATAAACCACCACAGCGTCTCTGTGTGGTTTATCCTCGTCTTTTGTTCACGGCGCCTCGCCTTAACACCGCGAAAACTCGTCTTTTTTGGCACTTTTCGTACCCGCCTTACGTCTTTTAATTTCGTCTTTACTTCACGAAGCCGTGACTCGAAGTGACCCTGCCTCCTAATCTTTCTCTGCCCGCTGAGACCGGTTTCGGCAAAACTGCCGAGTTGCGTCTGCTAGTATTAGATAAAAATAACGGCCGCTGTCGCCATCGCATGTTAAAGCTTATTATGTGACCAAGGCTATAATCTTATTTTAGATAAATATTTACAGACTTAAAATTAATTTCACTAACACTAACACAACCCACACTCGGCCATACTGACTACGAATCCGATTCGGATTCAGTATCATCATAGTCCACCCATGGTTTCATATATTCTGCACAAGTTGATGTATGCAATGGCCCTTCACTTGCACCAACTTTCATCACTTCATATCGCTCGTTAGGTAAAACTTTAGTCACTTCATAAGGTCCTAAGAACTTTCTACGCAGCTTTAGACCTCCTTCAAACTGAGTTATTTTAATTGCAACTAAATCTTTCATCTTATACATCCGTGCTTTTCGTCTTCTTAAATTATATTGCTTCCTATTTTCTTCTTGCACCTTTAGAATTATTTGTTGTTTACATTGTTCTCTAATGCTTTTTCTATTACCATTGAAAATCTCTACGACTTCTTTTTCTAATAATTCTTTGATTTTTAAGTCCTCCTTGTTCTTCATTTTGACGCCAATTAACACATCGAATGGCGTACAATCTATACTACGCTGTAATGTAGAATTTATAGCTCGCTGTACCTTATCGAGATGTTTGTCAATCAATGAATTTTCTGAAATATCCGGTAAGTCCCAAGAAAGACTGAATTTGTTTCAATGTCTTTGGTTCCGGAAATTTCTTGACAGCTAACGTATTCTCTTTAGAAGGTTGAACCTTCCCATTCTCTATTATGAATCCCAAAAAGTCAACTCGTGTTTTCAAAAACTGACATTTCTTTTTCTTTATTTCCAATCCATGACCTCTTGCCACGTCTAAGACTAATTTTAGTCGTTCAATACCTTCTTCAACTGTGGCACTTAATATAATTATGTCATCCATGTAATAAATTGCAACATTTTGTGACTTCAGGTCTCGGAAAATGTGACTAATATATCGTTGGAACACAGCCGGGCTGGTTGAAAGTCCAAATGGACATTTCAAGAACTCAAATTGCCCATTGGGTGCTACAAACGATGTATACTTAATACTATCCTAATCGACATTCACATGAAAGAATCCATTTCTCAAATTGATGGTGCTAAAATATTTAGCGCCTTGGAGTCTGTCTAATACGTCTTCGATCGGTGGGAGAGGGAATCTATCTTTGACAATTTTTTGATTGATCTTTCTATAATCGCAACATATTCTGGCAGAACCGTCCTTCTTTTTTACCAGTACAATTGGACTCGCAAAGTCTGAACAACTGGGCCGTATTATCCCTTCGTCCAGCCATTCCTGGATTTGCTTTTCAACTTCCATCTTTTCATTCATTGACAATCTTCTTGGCCTCTGATAGACAGGTTCATCGTCTTTTAAAATAATTTTCATTTTAATATCTATTTCTTTTATCTTTTCCGGTTTATATTGTTCTATCAAATCTTTCACTTCGCTCCTGTACTCAACATTTTCAATATTATCCAGTTCTATTTGGTCTTCGTCAGTTTTAATCTTCGTCGTCATCAAGAAGTTCTCCACATCTTTCTTGAAAACAAAAATTTCTCAGTTTCTGAAATTCACCTCAGTATGATCCAGTAAGTCATTTCCTACTATTGCCATAAAGTTTGAAGTCTCTTTGGGAAGCACGTGTACCACTAAAGATATCTCTACATCATTTACAACAACTTCTTTTGTAAAACAACCCAAAGTCTTAACTTTCTTTCCTCCGATTCCGTTTATCCATACGTAGTTGTCATCCAGTTGTATATGGTTGAAATAATTGATGTAAGCGTCTTCTCGTATAGCTGTTATATCACTTCCGGTATCCAGTAATGCAGTCAACTCGATATCATCTATTATTAGTTTTACTGAATTTTTCGGTATTGTTTGTATCGCATGAACTCTCCGATCCTGTCCCCTATTTCTATCGTTTGCACCGTTGGCTGTTTTGGGACATGCTGTTGATATGTGCCCAAAATCATTACACTTAAAACATTTTACGCCCTTGCTCTTGTTTGGACAACTTATTGATTTATGACCACGCTGACCACAACAGAAGCAATTCATACCACCACTCTTCCTTCTTTCTTCACTTTTAATTTCTTGTTTAACTTCTCTGTTGATTTTATTGCCAAAATTATTTCCGCCTTTTCTAGATGATAACCCGTCAAACGCTGGTTTATGACTAGAACCTCTATCTGAGAATTTTTTCTGCTTAATTTGCTCGTATAATTTCACTTTATTCGCCATACAGAACTATTTTGTTAGATGATTCATCATGTATGCCGTCTATTATGTACTGGATGATAACTTCTGCCTCTAGGTTTGCTCTGCTACCTATTTCTCGCATCACTAGTACATATTCTTGAACGGATTCAGCATAGTTCTTTTTCCTTGTCATAAGCATCTTATGTACTTGCGCACTTGTGACTTTCACCTCGAATTCTGCCCTAAGTTTTTTCTTTAGTACACTCCACGATTGAATTCCTTTCTCTGATTGGATGTACAATCATATTATTATATAATTACATATCCATTTATTGACAGGATAGTCGTCTTTTCCATCAAAAGAAGGTATACTATCTTCCACATCCCTAAATGTTAATGCGAAGGAGCCACACGACTTAGATCCCCCTTGTAGCCGGCCTCTAACACGTGAAAGTGGTTCATCATCATCATCTTCTTCTTCGTCTTCTGCCAATTCTTCCTCATCGTCTTCAGCTTCGTCGTCCTCCTCATCCTCGTCATCACCATTTTCTTCTTTTATTTCTAAATTGTTGACAAAAGAACATAATCTGTCCACCACTTCTTTATGACCCCTGTATAACAAAAATTCAATACACCACACACGGATATTAAATCACTTAATTCTAATTTAGTTTTCACTTCATTCACTTTATCACTAAATTCACTTGAGCCAACTTTCAAACGAAAACCTGGAAATTGTCTTAGGTTTTTCCTGACTTTTCTCGATTCGCCTTCGTCACCATAAGCTACAACATGCAACGCTTTTACCGTACGAAGTTTAGCGTTCGTGATATTTTGCTCAACTTTCTCTATTTCCCCCAATGTAGACATTTTGAAGTATATTTAAAAAAATATATATAAAGAAACGCTCAAGATTCAGCTTAGAATGTCTACATTTACATTACGTCATGGAGGAAAAGAGAGAAGAAAAAAAACGACTAATGAATGATTTGGAAGAAATCGAACGCAGTGCAGGACGCAGTTAACGGCCTAGAACGTCTTATAATAACCGAAATCCAAAAGAGGTTCTGTTTGGTTAACCTAGACCTAAATAAAAAACTTCTAAATTAATCTAAAAAAACAAAAAGAACAATAAGGCATTGCACTATTGCAAAATAATCAAAAAATAAAAAAGTATCCGACTGTCCAACTTTAAAAACTACAAACCTCAGCAACCGCACTATCACTAAATATTGTCCAAGATTACGTCATCAGTATACGGCAAAAAAAACAAAAAATTCTTAACACTACAGAAAAATTACACAGAAAACAATTTTTTTTTTTAATATAACACCTGTGTGTAACAAAAATTAAACAAAAATGTTCTTATTCTCAAGAACTGGCAACTCCTAAATTATTTTATAAAAGTCAAACTAAATAGTTCGAGTAAAATGTTCAATAGTATCTATCTTACCTCGATTACACTGTCATTTCAAATTTTCACAATTTCGCAAGAAAAATGTGTTTTCAAAAATTAAGAATGTGACTATACTAAAGTCAGCTTAAAAAAAACATATTTACTTTACGTCATAACGGAACAGTATAACAACATAAAGACAATAAAATCATCATCAATCATCTAAAAATAATAGCATACACAGTAAACTTTAAATAAAGTAAAACACCATTCTGTTTATTTATTTTTCTCACATGTCCACATACCTGATAAGTACTTCGATATCGATATTACCTAGTACAACACTGCGGAGCGTCACCTGCGTCGTCGCCACCGTCGCGCGCCTTTCCAATCAGCGCCGATCGACAGCGCCTCGAATCACAACGTCGTATTGCATCATCTCTATTACCGACGCACGTCGTCGCTCAAGCCTCTCCAACCATCCGTTCGGCGTCGAGTTGCAACGTGCATGACAAATGTCAAACGTCAACAAACCTCAACTCGTTGGCGGGAAGAATGGATAAAATTGACGCTAAAGTTACCACTCCTACTTAAATAAATCATACGTCCTACCTTGGAAGTCCAAACGTTCTTTTGCTCTTCTTAAGTTACAACTTTGTCCAAAACACAACACTCCAAATCGATTCCTTGCGTTTTTACTCTATTAACTTGAATTATCCCGGACGAGCTCCCAAAAATGGTAGGTTTTTTTTATATCATTACCTAGGGAAATGTCAAAAAGGCACCAGATAATTTGATAATAAGTTTAATGGAGTAAAAAGAAAATCACTAATACTAATATAGTCTTAACTAAAATTAAACTCAAGATATAAAAATTAAACGCGTATATTAAAATATTTTATGTAAACAAATAAATGACTATTAAGAGCAAAACAATAAAAAAATACTTAAGCTCGCGCTACGGCGTCGAAATCGCAGTCGAAGTTCAAGTGCCCGTCCGTTTTTCCGCCTTCCTCGATTCCCCGTCTTTTACGCGTCGTATGTACCATTTTGCTGCCGTTTGCAGATTCTGGTTCGGGATTCATGACATCACGACTCGGCTCCAATCTTGATGATTGAAATGCTTAAGTCGGCCTATCTGATGAATCTTCACGCCCTCGTGAAGCCCTTATCTGAAACAAGAAATCAGAACTGTTTACAATAAGAGAAAGTCAAATGAATTTATTTGTCATCAGAACTAGTCTCATCACTGGGATGAAACTCTTGTGACAGATAATTTCATACACTCTGAAAGGACATATCCCTGTATATGCCGTTCTCGAACGTTTGATCCTGGCGTTCGTTGACTACGTAACGGTCGTTGTCCAAAACTTTCGTAACAACAAAGGGACCTCGATATCGTGACTCGAGTTTCCCTACTTTGTCCATCGTTGGACCCCTTTGCTTTACGAATGAGCACGTATTGCCCAACTCCAAACGTTTTTGGAGACGAATGATGCTTATCATCCACTCCTTTTGGTATCTTTGTCTAGACAATATTCTCTGAGAACCTCTTCCTCAATTTCTCGAGATCTGTACGTTCTTGTGTGCACACGTTACCTGACAGAAAGGCATCCGTTACACCTCTCGGCCGATAACCAAAGAATAATTCATAGGACTTTTCCCTGTGGTAGAATTGATTGTTGAATTAATCCCCACCTAACTTGACTAACAGCTTCATCCCAATGATTCTCGTCATCGGTAGATGCAATTAGAGCTGAAAGAATAACCTATTTATTCTTTCTACCTAGCCGTTTGCCCTTCAGTGGAAGTAGCACATAAAACTCTCTTCACTCCCAGATTTTTGCAATACTCCGTAAAAATATTGCTTGTGAATGAAGTGCCACGATCAGATATGAGTCTTCGTGGAACTCCGAACATTTCGATAATCAGATCAAAAAATTTGATAACTGGTGCAGTTTTTGTATTTGGAACTACCTTCAGAAATACAAATTTTGTAAATGCGTCAACCGCAACGATCAAATACGCATTTTTCTTGATACTCTTCACAAATGGCCCTAAGTGGTCAAGATGCAAAGTATCCATGGGAACATTTTCTTTTTCTATTGGGTGTAAGGCCCCTGATATTTTTCCAGCTATGTTTTTATTATACAGGCAGCCCAGGCAAGAATTTATGTAGTTTCTTACGTATTTTCTCATGGAAGAAAACCAGTATCTTGCACGAATGGACTCCATGGTCTTATCCACGGCAAAATGTCCTGCATCATCATGGTAATACATTAAAATTCTTCGCCTTGCACTCTTTGGAACTACCTATCTCTTTCCATTTTCGGTTTTTCTAAATAACCTATTGTCTTTCAAACAGTATTCTTTGTATGTTTGAAGCTCTTGTTTGCTTTGGGGGGCTTTTGATAAGATATCTATTATACTTTTGCATTTAGTATCCTGAAGTTGAGCAAAAAGAATCCAATCATCTTCTTCTATGTTGACGAGCATAATATCAATGCTATCAGGAGTGTTTCTGCTCAAGGCATCTATATGATTCATCTTTGTTCCAGGGCGATATTCAATGTCAAAATCAAATTCTTGGATAAACCAGCCACCAACGGGCATTCGTGGAAGTAGGTCACACTTCATGAGGGTATGACATAAGGAATTACAATCGGTAACCACCTTAAATTTTATGCCAACTAAATATATTCTAAACTTCTTTAAAGCACAAACGACTGCTAGAGTCTCTAGCTCGCAGGAGTGATAGTTCTGATCCTCTTTTGTCGTTGCTCTACTATAGTACTGTATAGGTTTGGTTGTTCCAGCTTCTTGCTTTTATAACAGTATACTTACCCATACTAGCATCGCAATGCACTCTGTTACTGCATCTCGTTATACATTGCCAAAACAGGTCTTTGCGTCAATCTATTTTTGAGATTTTTAAACGCAATTTGCTGCTCTGTTTCCCACTTAAAATTGGCATCTTTCCTTGTCAGGTTGGTCATTGGTTTAGCAATTTCAGCAAACCCTTTAATAAATTTTCTGAAGTAACTGGTCAATCCAAGGAATTGTCTTACTTCATGAACATTACGGGGTGGTGGAAAATCTGATACCGCTTTTATTTTGTCAATACCAGGCCTAATTCCTTCTCCAGAAATTTCATGGCCCAAGTATTCAAGTTTACTTTGAAGGAATCTACACTTGTTAGGTCTTAGGGTCAATCCTGCACTCCTAAAGAGCCTCAAAACTGTCTCGAGCCGCTCTACACCTTGTTCAAAAGAAGCTGAAGGGACTAATACATCGTCAAGGTAGGCCATTGCAGCGTCGTAACGTAATGGACCCAATATTTTGTTAATAACCCTTTGAAATACCGTAGGGGCATTTACAAGTCCAAACGGCATTCGCAAATATTCAAAGTGACCATCAGGAATCACAAAGGCAGTCTTTTGTACAGACTTCTTTTCAACAGGAATCTGATGATATCCCGAAGCAAGATCCAAGGCCGTGAAGAACTTGTTGCCCTTAAGATTGTCTAAAAGATCATCGATACGGGGAAGTGGCAGCTTATCTTTTATAGTCTTGCGATTTAAAGATCTGTAATCTATGCACATTCTTTCCTCTCCGTTTTTCTTTTTTCCCAATAAAATAGGGCTGGCATATGGTGACTCAGACTCTTGAATAATACCATTTTTAAGAAGATCGTCTACTATTCCACGCACGATTTTACGTTTTGAAAACGGCATGTGATAAGGTCTATACGTAATAGGCTCATTATCGCTCAAGTTAATCACATTTTCAATAGTCGTTCCCAACTTCTCCTAAAGAAGTTGCGAAGCAATCTCGGTACTCGTTAAGTAACCGAAGTAAGGTAGAACGTTGACGATCGCTTAAATCTGGATTAATTAAATTATTTACATCACCATGGTAAAATTTTTCACATTCAACACTCGTCAACATACATTGTGCCGTACTTATAGTACTATCCTCGTAACAAGTGAGACCACGTGCAAGAACTCTATCCTTTTGATAACAAACATTTTTCTGAGACATATTAATTATCGGAATATAGCAATTCTCCAAATTAATAACATAAGGCAAAACAGCATGAATATTATTATCCCAGTCTCGAACTCGAAAATCGATAAAAATATCTTTATTGGTTTCAAAATGCTTATCCGAATATAAGGCAATATGACCCATCTAATTTGGCGGAATAACAGTGGTTTCTCTAACACATAAGTTTATTTTTTTAGTCAGCAATTCATTTATTTTATCTGCAGTGACTTCGGCTTGATTAAATAAACTTATTTGGTTTCCTCTTACTAGGACCGTGATATTTTTACGAGAGTCGGCTCAGATTTCAAATTTAAAATATTTACATTTTATTGCCGAATTGTCACAGCTGCACAACTGGAATCGACATAACCTCGTAAAAGCATGTTGTTAATTACGCAATCAATAAAATAACAAGTATTTGACTATGTGAAACAGGTAAAATAGGTTTCGACTCACCCTTCCTTTGACATTGATCTACTTCATGTCCTAACAGGTGGCATTTAGAACAAGTCACTTTGGGTTTCGGGCAAGCAGAGTGATAATTTCCTTTTAACTTGCATTTAAAAAACACTTGATGTTCAGCAAATCCGGCCTGGAATAATGTTTATTAGCACTTGATTTATTATTCCGTGTTTCAGCATTTTTCAAGTACGTTGGTACGCGGTGGCTTAGGGGACGATTCCCGTTTCGGCCTTGTTTCTACGTTACTTTCGTTACGTAACATAGCAAGATATTCCTCAAAAAGTGCCTCAGGCGTTTCGTAACGGCCCGCTCGTGCGCATTTTGTATATTTATGTCCAATAATCCGTCAATTATGCAAGATACGGCATTTTTACCGGTGATTTGGCATGCTCTAATAAGTTCCATCTTATTAAAGTAATAAGCAGACATCAGGTAGGTTTAGTCGATTTAGCATTTCTGTAATGCTTTTTGCATAATTTAAGTGGTTAGGAAAAGTCCTCAAAATGAGTTGTTTCCATTCGGCCCACGTATGAATGAGAGTGGTAAATTGGTACCACTTTTGGCCATTCCACAAAGGCGTGACTGCATATGATATATGGTCGGCACTTCATCCCAATTATTTATTTCTTTGATCTGGTAAATTTTTGCCAACCAGAGCGCTGCAGAAATATTCTCATTTTCTGGGAAAAATTCTGGAATACAGTCGGTTGTTATTGCTAACCGCCTTTGCTAAGGGTTACCAAATCGAACAATATTTTGTATGATTCCTTCCAATCTTGTTATTTGAGCCTCATAAAACTTTGTGGTTTGCGGTGGAGTAGCGCTTCTTAAACCTGTCGGTTGTTCTGAGCCATCGGAACTAGCACTATTATTTTGAAGATGTACCCAAATTCGAGAAGGGCTAACTGAGGGTGACTTGGTCGACATACCTAACTGTCGTTTATTACCAGATGACGTTCTTAACCCCGCGAGGGGGACATACCTAACTGACGTTTATTTGCCAGATGAGTTCAACTGTCGCCTAGGTGAGACCTAACCTCCTGTCCTTGCTCGTGACGTTCTTTGTCGGGGCTTTCAGGCTTAGTCTTCCTTTCCTTCCCTTTCGCGGGCCCTTTCGATGGTTGACCTTATAGGGAACTTGTTCTGAGCTGGTGGAAGAACTGGTTATCCGTACTACTAGATCGATCTCCGGGACCTTTTTTTTTTTAACCATTTTTTACAAACACAATTAAACACTTAAAATCCATTAAAACACACAAACAGGGCTTTTCTTTTAACTTAAAGGGTCTGTAAAGTCACCCCACACCGAACTATAGTCTTAACTAAAATTAAACTCAAGATATAAAAATTTAAACTTGTATATTAAAATATTTTATGTAAACAAATAAATGAATATTAAGGAAAAGAAAAAAAAATACATAAGCGCGCACTACCGGCATCGAAATCGAAGTCGAAGTTCGGCCCTCCGTTTTTCGGCTTTCCTTGCCGTTTGCAGATTCTGGTTCGGGGAACCAGACATCAAGATCCTCCAATCTTGGGTGATTAAAAAGGGGTTAACTAAACTTGGTATAATTACTTTGGTTAAACCATATAATATTTAACACACAAGGGAAATGAAACAAAATAACTTTTGCAAAACAACAGTCTTGGTTCACTTAAAAATATAACTTTTCAGAACCCCGTCTGGATTCTTAGCTTCTTCTTTATAAACCACCACAGCGTCTCCACAAAATCGAAAGGAAAAAAAAAATGAAAAATTTGGGAAAATTTTTGCCGGCAATTTGGAAATGGGCCCCAAAAAAGATCTCGGGGTTGGGGGATAATCGATCCCCTTTTTTTTACAATTTTGTAATTCCCCAAATCCCTTTTTTTACTTTTTTTAAATTATTTTATTTACATTTTCAATATTATTTTTTTTAAAAAAAAATCTTTTAATCTGGAAGAAAATTATTTTAAATTTTTTTAATAATATTATAAAAAAAAAAAATATGTTGTTTTTTTGGAAAAAGGGGGGGGAAAAAGGTTATTGTTTTTTTTAAAGGAAAGGTGCAGTTAAATTTCAGATTACCTGCGATTAAAAAAAAATTAGAAAATGTACAATTAGGTGATTTTTAGTTAATGAAAAATTTTTTAAAAAAAAAGAGTATTTTTTTTTTTCCGGAAAAAAAAATTTTAAAACAATAAAAATAAAACTACACTACAT
>JAHBCN010009982.1:0-33290 GCA_019359885.1 Listronotus oregonensis | reverse complement strand
CCCTGACTAAAATTCTTATATCAGCCAACTTAAATCTGAAAAACAAAATTTACTAATATGTAGGGATATTCGCATTGCCAACCTAAAAATGTTAGCTGGAAATTACATGTGGACTACACAATTTTTTCTGTTTGGGTTTTTTCCATTTTTACGGAATATTGCTCCTGTCACCCCTCCTATTGTATCGCGTCACATCACATCCTGCTCCCTGCACTTCGTCTTCTGTCACACACTACGCGGTGTCGCGCGTGTCGTGCAATGGAACAAATTTTATTTTATCGTATTTCATTTGTTATTATTTTGTAAAATAAATGCGATTCTATACAAATTTTCGACCCCCCCCCTTTTTTAGCTGACATCCACTATTTTTCTGGGTAATTAGAAGCCCAATTATTAACTCCCATATCACCAACTTTAAAAATAACGATTTTTTTAATAAAAATTTCATCCCCATTTTAACCCCACACGAGATGTAATTTCAAGAATTTTAAAACAGATTATTTTTAATCGTAATTAATAGCCTAAATACCAATTTTCATACTTCTAAGTCCAGTCCCATCTACCCATTTGGGGGAGTTTTCTTAAATCCTTTCTCAGCTCACGTTTTTTATTTTTCTGGGTAATCAGAAGCCTAATTACCAACTCCCATATTTACAACTTTAAAAATAACAATTTTTTTATACAAACTTTAATTCCCATTTGAAACTCCTTCCCCCCAAGGGACGTTATTACAAAAATGTTAAAACAGATAATTTTTAAAAATAGTGTAGTAATTTCTTAACTAACTTTGTAGAGATTTCACCTAACCTAACCCTAAACCTAATCTTGTGACCGGTTTCGATCTATATCAGATCTCATCAGACAAGCTAGTCAAAGGTAAAAATCTCTAAAAATACTAATACCTTATTCAGTACGCATTGAAACACATGAATGGGTAACAGACGTCAACGCCGTCTACTGACCAAAGGGCGAAGATCTTAATTAATAGCCTATATACCAATTTTCGTACTTCTAAGTCCAGTTCGATTTAAACTTTTCTCTTCCATTCTCTTTGGGGGGAAAGTTTTCTAAAATACTTACTTAGCTGACGTCTCATATTTTTCTGCGTAATCAGAAACATAATTACCAACTGCCACATTTACAACTTTAAAAATTTTTCTTTATAAACTTCTACCCCTCTCCAAGGAATGTAATTTTATAAATGTTAAAACAGATGATTTGTAATTGTAATTAATAACCATACATAACAATTTTTATACTTCTGAATCCAGAAATGACGAAATTCCACACAAACTTTTACCCTCCCCCATTCTATTTTTTAGGGGGAAGGAAGTTTCCTAAAATCCTTTCTTAGATAAAGTCTCATATCTTTTTGGGTAATCAGAATTCTAATTACCAAGTCCCCAAAGATAAAAATAAATCTGTAACGGGATTACTGCCATATGCAATAATCGCATACAATAGTACTGTTCATAGCGTTACAAAGTATACGCCACATGAACTTGTCCTAGATCATACAAATTCTAGGGGTCCGCCAAGTTTTATGTCCACAACCTTCTAATCTGGTTATGTAACTTCTCATAGAGATAAACTTGACTCTGTTAAAACGTAAAAAATAATACCGATAAAGAGAGAGTTTTAGCAAAAACAAATACCAAAGGCAACGAAACCTTTGAATTTGAACTAAATCAAAAAGTTTATAATCCAAAAAAAACAAATTCAAGTTTTCAGGTCCTTATAAAAATTATTAAAATACTTAAACATAAACGAGTAAAAATTAAAAATCTTAAAATACCAGATAAAACCAAAATTATTCATATGAAAAAATTGAAAAAGCCTCTTGTTATTGATGGTCCTTTGTCCTCGTACAGGGAAACGACTCAAGATACCACAACTTAAATAATTACCCCGGTATACTACCATATTGGTAATGCCCATAGGTTAATAAATCATTGGACTTTTTTTATTCAAATATTTGACTTGAATAACCTAATAATTTAAGAATTTTCAGATATCAATTATAAGTATGACTCTCTTAGAGCTAATCTTAATCAATTCGATAAATATAAAATAGAATTTCACAATTCGTTTACTCTAGCTGTTAACTTAAAACAAAAAAATAAGTAATCAAATATCATAAATTCTTTCAATAAAAGCGTGCCTTGATTAAAGGCTTAGGGGGTATAATAAAGACTATTTAAGGTAACTTAGATCAAAACGACGCTGAACGCATTGTTCAAAATATTGACTTATTAAAACAAAACTAACATTAAATAAAATTCAGTTTAGATAAACAAATGACACATTTAAGTTCTTCCATTACCAGCTTTAAAAAAACTGTCGAAAATTTGTCTCATATTAAGTATTATTACAATCACGAGTTAAACAAATAATAGAAACTGTAAATTCTAATAAAATTGAGGAAACCAATCTCACCATAATATTATGGACCCTATTGGTTTCCCATCCAACAGAAGTTTTACAGTCAGGGTGAACGGTAACTTCTCTAACCTACATCCACAATCAAACGGAGTTCCACAGGGAACCGTACTTAGCCCAACATTATTTAACATCACAATAAACATTGACTCTCTGATCCCTCCCAATATCACTTTTAGGCTTTTTGCAGATGACGTCCTTCTCTATCATTACTTTCTTGATCCACACAAAAGTGAAACCATTCTTTAATCTTGCCTTAATAGCTTAAACTTCTGGTCCTCTTCTCATGGTATAACCATTTCTACATCCAAATCAAAAACTGACCATTTCTGCAAGGTACGAAATGGTCTTAGACACAGCAGCATTATTATTAATGACGACCAAATCCCCAATTCTTTAAACCACAAGTTCTTACACTTTGATTCCACCTATTCATGGAAAACTCACTTTGACTATCTCATCAACAAGTGCTCCCCCCATCTTAGAATGATTAAGTCACTTGCCGGATTCACATGGGGGCCTCACCGTTTCACCCTTCTTAAAATTCACAACTCCATAATCCTCTCTAAGCTGGATTGTGGCTGCTTGCATATTCCACTGCTTTAGCCGGCCAACTCAAAAGACTTCATCCATCACAACGGACTTAGAATAAGCTTAGGTGCCTTTTGTGGTAGTCCAATTAAGAGCCTAGGAGACTCCGTTATCAGAATAATCACAATCAATCATGTAGGTATAAATATGTTTGGTGCAAGAACGAAAAAGTCTCTGCCAGGCAAAAAATGATGGAGATTTCCTTATTAGAATAATCATTTATTATTTCTTTAATTTTTGTCTTGGCAGGAGAGTTTAATTTTTTATTGTACATATATTTCTTAAATGTACGTGTTCGCAAATACAAACAGAAATAAGCATTTAAACATAGCTCATATTAATGTTAGGTTAATTCTTGGAAAGATGGGTTATATAAAAGAATGTATTACAGCTAATCAGTATGATATTTTTGCTATTTCAGAAACGTGGCTTTCTGATCGATGCTCAGCATAAATGACTATCAAGTAGTTAGATCAGATCGTACACCGGTTCGTGGTGGTGAAGTCCTTTTATACATTCGCAATTCCATGATGTAGTCAATTTTAAATGATATTAATAAATATTTTTTGGAACAACTTTACATAAACTTTAAGGATGGTACAATTCAAACTATTCTAGGACTATTCTTACACATAATTTGGTATATGTTACTTATTTTTTGCTTGGTTCACATAAAAATGTACTCTTAACTTCTCGATAAACTTAATGGCTTTAGAGATATTATAATTTACTCCCATGTTCCATATACTGGACACAGGCTAGGTTAAGAGACCACGTCCAGTTATCTGCCCACAAATTATTTATTCCTAAAAATGGTGTCCTTTTAACTAGACGGGAAATGCATAAGGTTTTCGTGTTAAACAGACCCATTTCGGTTATTTGGTACGTAGTAGACTAGCTGTACGAAGCGTAATGGATATGGATACCTAGAGAGGGCAATATATATTTCTCTCTCTCTAACTCTCTCTCTCTAACTCTAACTCTCTCTCGCTCTAACTCTTTTTCTCTCTAACTATCTTTCTCTCCATCTTTCTCTTTCTCTCTAACTACACTGTCTAACAGAAAAATCCTCCCTATAAAAAAATCGTGTGATTTGTAATATTTGGACTTATACTAATATACAACTAACCCTCAAATGTTTTTATTACCCTCAGATTTCTCGGAAGGGTCTAGTGAGGGGTAATAAATGGGCGACCCATCATTATGGACAGGTAGGTGGATCTATGCTTGAAATATCCCTTTAGTCGTTATTTTATAATCATTTAGTAAACATCTGTTGACTTTTCGATTAGATGGATCTACGTGTAAGAAAAATGTCGACGCGAATTTGTGTTAATAAAGCTGATAAATTCTGTTATATTTGTGGCGAAGTTACCGCGAAGGCGTACCAAAAACCGATATCTTCACTAGTAAAAAAGGCTTATGAACTGTACTTTGGATGTAAAGTTGGCGATCAAGATAAGTCCTGGGCCCCAAAAGTGTGTTGCAGTTCGTGTTCGAGAACATTGACGGGGTGGCTAAAAGGTACGCATAAATCTATGCCATTTGCAGTTCCAATGGTTTGGAGGGAACCTCGTAATCACGTAGATGATTGTTATTTTTGCATGACGAATATCATTACTAGCAAAACTAAGCGTAGCATTCAGTATCCCAATGTTCCGTCTGCAATGCGACCAGTACCCCATGACAATTCATTACCCATTCCCCAACCACCTGAGAGTTACACGCTTGATTCGGAATCAGACTCTCGAAGTACTTCGCCAGAAGCCGGCCCAAGCTACATCCCTAGTTCCATTGATTTGCCCGATACACCTCATTTAATCACTCAAGGTGAATTGAATGACCTTGTTCGTGACTTGGACCTCCCGAAAACAAAAGCGGAACTTCTCGGATCCCGCCTGCAGCAGTGGAACCTCTTGGAAAAAGGAGTTAAGGTGTCCATCTACAGAAAAAGGGAATCTACTCTCACAAATTTTTTTTGCAGCGGACGGTGATTTAGTATTTTGCCATGATATTCCTGGCCTAATGGTCGAACTGAACTTACCATATACGCCCGATAAATGGAGACTATTCATAGATTCGTCTAAAACAAATCTAAAAGCTGTTTTACTTTATAATGGAAATGAACATCCATCCGTTCCTATAGCTCATTCGGTAAATATGAAAGAAAACATATGACAATCTGAAGATGATACTCAGATGTATAAAGTACAAGATCACAAATGGAATATATTGCAGATTTGAAAGTGGTAGCGTTATTGACAGGACTGCAGTCAGGATACACAAAATACTGCTGCTTTTTGTGTGAGTGGGACAGCCGTGCAAGAGACAAACATTATAAAATAGGTTTGGCCTCCACGTGAAAAAATAGAAGTTGGAGTCAAAAATTTGACCCGAGAACCGTTAGTTCAGAAAGAAAACATATATTTACCTCCACTTCACATAAAGTTAGGATTGATCAAAAATTTTGAAAAAGCACTGGATAAAAACGGAAATGCTTTCAACTATTTAAAGAGAAATTTCCACGTATAAGTGAAGCCAAAATTAAAGAAGGAATTTTTGTTGGTCCCCAAATTAGGCAACTCTTTAAAGATGCCAACTTCACGGACATTTTAAGTGACCATGAAAGACGGGCATGGAATGCATTTGAAAGTGTTTGAAAAAATTTTCTTGGAAACACCAAGTCAGAAAATTATCGTGAACTCGTGGAAGAACTGCTCACGGCCTATCATATTTTAAAATGCAACATGTCCCTAAAACTTCACTTTCTCCATTCCCATTTGGACTTTTTTCCTGAAAATCTAGGAGCTATATCGGACGAGCATGGGGAACGATTTCACCAAGACACAACCGACTATTGCTGGACCCTAATACGAGACACATCCAGTCTTTCTTATAAAAGGAAGAGTTCAAGGAAATGAATATTAAAATAAAATAACACTTGAAAATGTTTATACTGAACATAAATTAACTGTTACTAAAATGTATCATACCTTTTTATTTTCTAAATTAATAAATCAGTATTAAAGTGAGTTTTTATTGAAGTTTGCTTAATATCAAAACATGTGTCTCTCCCTCATTATTGAAGGCTGATATCGAAAATCTGAAGCCAGATCTGGATTCAGCAGGCCAAAATATATAAAATCCAGCCACAATCATTCCAGGGAGGCAAAAAAAGTTTTAGAATGTTGGTCAGTGCTATCTCTCTCCATCTCTCTCTTTCTCTTTAACTATCATTCTCTCCATCTCTCTCTTTCTCTCTAACTATATTTTTTTCCATCTGTCTCTTTCTCTTTAACCCCTTTCTCTACTTCCCTTTCTTTTTCTTACGAAATTGATAAAAAAATATATTTTTCTTTCAGTACGGATTACTGAACCCGAAAAAAAAAGCCGTGATAATAAAAGACCTCTAACTACAGCTCAATTAGATGAAGAGGCTCAAAGAACTATGGAAAGTGAAGAAAAACCATTTTCCAGTGACGATAGCATTGTCTTTTATTTCTAAGAGTGATGACAATATTTCGGACACTGATTTCGCCCAAAATAATGTTACAGATAGCGATAAAGACATTATCGATAATTTGGAAGATGCAGTTGTAAGTAATGACAGAAATTTTAAACTGGATTAGCAACAATACCGCAATACCAATCCTGGTGATGGTGATGATACCTGGACCGATACAGACGCAGATCCTCTAACAAAAACGCCACACCTTTTAAATATTTCATTACATTTTTATTGAGGATATAATATAAAGGACACGACTTGTACATCTAAAATTTTTATACAAGTGCAAAGTATATGATAGATAGAAAGATATATATTACAGGAATGCTGAGGAAAAATGGAAAAGGCAACCCAAAAAAAAATGTCGTGCCAAACTAAAAAAGGAAAAGGTGGTTTTCTAGTTGTCAACTAAAAAGAAAAACAAAATGTTTGTATGATTAGTACGGGGCATAAATATATAATGCCATAAATAATAAATAAACGTGCATAGGTCAAGAATAAGCCCCATTGTGTATTAGATTTTAATACAAACAAGTCAGGAATTAATAGATCGGATCACATGATCGACTTGTAGACTGATGGCTAAGAAGTATTCTTCCGCTTAAGCGGCCAGTGACGGTTTCAAGGTCAAATACCATCAGTGAAGTTGTTTAGTATCAAATGCGTAGTCGGAATAGGTTTTTTAGTTGTGGTTAGTTGTGGTTAGTTTCTCTCCGTAGAAAGCAAGAGATAAGTAAAATTAAATATATGGTTGTGGAGAAATTGGTAGGAGGGTAAGTAACAATTTAATAAAAAGACTACTCAAATAAGTGCAGGAAAACCATGTCTCCTAACCGAAGAAGAAGAAAATATATTTGTTGACCATTTAAATCTTGTAGTCGTGGGGATTTCCATTTGATAGGTGGGATCTGAGGGTATTAGTTTAATATTATCTTGATAAAAAAGGCGTACAAGAAAGACGTCTAAACAAAAATTTTTCTGGCTCAGACTGGGCTACCAGTTTTCAAAAGAGACACAAAGACAGAATTTCACATAGACTATCAGCCAATATTTCCACAAAAAGGGCAGCAATGAGTGAAAGTAAACTTGATGAATTTTTTAACAATGCCAAAGAGGTTTTAACAAGCACCGATCCCGGGCTAATTGTTAATTTCGATGAGACAAACTAAACTAATAATCCTGGAGACAAAAAGTTTATTTTTAAAAGGGGCACTCAATTTCCAGAGCGCGTAGTCAACAGCACGAAAACGGCCATTAGCCTAATGTACGCAGGTACAACTGATTGTCAAAGGTTACCAAAATATGTAGTATATAAGTCAACAAACATGTAGAACACTTGAACTGTTGGTGGGCCAGACCGAGCTTGATTCAATAGATCTCGTGTGGTTGTGTGTGTTTCGATGTGTGGGTGGTTCGATCCGGTTTGTTTTAAGAACTGGTTTCACACGGTAGTTGTCTCTTTTTTTAGAGGAAAAGATGGGCAAAAGGTATTACAATTACAATTTTAGCTTTAGGTTAATTATCTTATGTTGTTTTTTGTTTTGCAGGTGTTGATAGGAGATAACTTATCTTCCCATTTCTCAAAGAATGTTCTCGCAAAGTGTCAAGAGCCTAATTTTTATTTTATTTATCTACCCAGTAATTCGACTTATCTTATGCAGCAACGTTGCAAAGGATGCATTTCCGCAATTATTAAAGAAGTTACACGAGAAAAGTGCAGCTGAAAATAGAAGTTCTCAAAATTTAATATCTGGCTTTAAGAAAACGGGATTGTATCCATTTGATCCTTCGCAACCAAAAACCAGACCTTCCGAGAGCAAAGACATAGGAAAATCTTAATCACTCGTTTCTGATGCAGTTGTGGACCTTCTAAAAGAAATGCGAGGGTTAAACGAACGTAGTCCAGGAGAAAAACCGAGACGAAAGAAAGTAGCTGTTGAGCCTGAGTATAGGCGCAAATAATATTGCAAGTACTTCCAAGGAAAAAGCTGTATCGATGTCTGTCAAGACAAGAAAAAGATCTTATTGCCCTAATAATAAACCTGATACATCCTTAAAATCAATAGGAAGAATAAAAAAACACGATACCGAAAAAAAAGTACAAGTTCAACATCTGGAAATGAGGACGATTTAAAATTGGTTGATGACAGTTGAGATGACGGTCCTGAAAGCTTTAATAGTGATGATCTCCCTGAGTCCACCAATATGATACTGTCAGTGCTACTGATAACTAAGCCCCCTCCGAGAAACAGCCTAAAATTAGTGATGCAACACCAATACACAGTGAAACAATCGTCCGTCAGTCTAGGCAGTTTTACTGACAATGTAAATGTTACTTATACACTTTGTATTCTTGCCCCTTCTTTTAAAAAAATACCAAGTTAGTTTAAATTTTATTAAATTCAAAATAAGGTCTAATAATTTGATGTTTACACGGGTTGACAAGGGAAATACAGTAGAAGTGTTAAATAATAGGAATTGCAGAAAAAAACTACTAACTTCTTAGACCCAGATAAATATAAAATAATATTAAGATTCCACAGACAACTTTAACCAAATCATAAAATCAGCAACAACCAACCACGAAAGTATTATTAATGCATCTGAAAAATACAAATATTTAATTATGAATCCCCAACCACCTAAATTGTACTCTTTTATAAAACTACATACAAATAACTACCCTACAAGACAACAAAAAATTTATAACTATACATTAGCAAGTAATTTTTTGTATTGGTATAAATATGTAGATGACATTTTAGTAAGTTTTGCAGGCTTAGAACGGCAATTTAATTAGGCATTAATATTTTTAAATAGCATACAACAAACATTAAATTAACCATAAAAAAGCAAAAAACAAACCAATTAACTTTTTAGACATAACTATCTCTAATATAAATAATAGAGACAAATTTAATATATTTCATAAGCCACCACACAGAAATAAAACTATATATAAAAAATCTCTACCTTCGTATATTCATAAACTTGCAGCCTATAATAGTATGATATATAAACTAATTTATTTCTTACTTTTAAAACAAAATTACAATACAGAACTAACCGCATTAAACAGATAGCAAAAAATAATGAATTTTCCTGAAGCTCTGAAGCAAATTATTGGTACCAATCCATTTCTTGTGGTTAAGAGTTTGTCTTTGGTAATAAAAATGAAAATAAATCCCTTGGACTGTATTGGGCGCTTAAATGTGACGTTTTGATGTATCATGTTTTCTCCCCACCTTGTGATAAACATACAAAACGCACTATACTTTTGACCATTGCTAAAATCTACGACAGTCTTGATTTATGTCGCCTTGTATTATTTTTGCAAAAATTATTTTACAGAAATTGTGGTGTGCAAAGATTGGTGGGGACGAATCTTTTCCTTCGGACATGCATTATTATGGTGTAAGTTTAGATCACAATTGGTAATACTTAACGAGGTCAGTGTTCCTAGGCAAATGATGTGTTTAAACCCCGTAAACCTTATATTTATGGGTTTTGTTATAGTTCTATTAAAGCTTATGGTGCATGTTTATACCTTAAAAGTACTAGTTTTGGTTAGGGTCAGATTAAAACATCATTGGTATATGCAAAGGCCAAGGTATCTTCTTTAAAGGTAATTACTTAACCACGTATGGAATTATGTAAAGCGTTGGTTTTGGCTCAGTTGGTGCATACATTTCTGGAATATGTTTAATTGGACATATCTAAAATTTACCTTTGGACTGATTCTATTGTTGTATTGGGTTGGATTTCACAGTTTCCTTATAGTTTACTAACATTTATGAAAAATCGACTTTCGCAAATACAAACATTAACCTCCATTGAAAATTGGCATCATGTTAGCTCAAAGAATAATCCTGCAGATATTATTTCTCGGGGCCTTCTCCCTGAAAATACGGTTAGTTGTGACATTTGTTGGAATAGACTCAGTTGGTTAAGTCAAGACTGTTCTGAATGGCCCAAGCCAGTATTTAAAACGGTAGGCGTATTGCCTGAACTTAAAAAACAAGTAAGAACTTGTTAGTTGGTTTCTGAAGTGTTTTCTATACAGAGATTTTCTAACTTAAACGTAGCTTTGCCTATCTTTGGCGTTTTTATCATAATTGTAAGGTTAATAAATCTTCTCGATTAACTGGTCCTTGATCTGCAAATAAGTTAAACTGGGCTCTTCAACGATTGCTGGTAATTGTTCAAAAAGAATCATTTTCAGAGAAATACTCTCTATTACAAGAAAATAAAATTATCCATCCGTTTGATGGAGGTCAAGTTGTCGTGTGGGGGCTTAGCTGTTCTTAGTATTTTTGCGACGTCTTTTTTGATTTGTTCCGCAGCTTGTTCCGTCACTAATGATAGGCATGTCTCAAAGTTGGCAACTTTGTCTTCAGTTGGGATTGTTTTAGGCTCTATGGCGAAGTTAAAGCCTTGCCTTAAGATGCTAACTTCACCTTACCCTCAACAACAACAAGGAAATTACCATAGTGCCTGCGGTCAAAGGAAATGCCACCGTAATATTAAACACAGAAAAGAGCAAACAAAAAATCAGATCACTCCTCAAAGAGCCCTGTTACAAACTCGTTCTAAATGATCCGAAAACGTACCTAGAAAAAACTACCAAATTAAAAATCATGGCGGCACCAATCGACACCGAACTAAACAAGAAGCTGATCCCTAGGAAGAAGCCATGCAGATACCCCAAGTTCTACGGTTTGCCCAAGATTCATAAGTCAGATGGACTTTTCAATAGTCAGTGCTTACAATTCACCAACTCAGAAACTGGAGAAATACCTAGCCAGCCTTATACAGCCACTAACGGAAAAAGCTGATTTTTATGTTAAAAACTCAGCCCACTTCACACAAATACTCGATACTTTAAAACTTGACAAGAATGACATAATCGCCAGTTTTGACGTAAAATCCTCGTATCCAAGCATACCTGTAGACGAAGCGTTGCAACAGATACATGACAACCAAGATCCTCCCAGTCATGTGACAGAACTTGCAAGATATTGCCTTAAAAATGCATACTTCAGGTTTGACTCCTAAATCTACCGCCAAATAGATGAAGCAGCAATGGGATATTCCCACTCGCCAGCAGTAGCCAAGATGTTCATGATCTACTTTAAAAAGAAAGCCATCGATTTAGCTATCCTTTTGGGCTGCTGATTGTTATTGTGAATTGAATGATGTTGAATCTGACGTTTGCCACCTCGCCAGGTACGAGCTTCACAACAAAATTGCAAAAAACCTTATATTTTCGACACTTTTTTCAGTTTTTTATCTATAACTCAAAAATAAGCGTTTTTTTATGATAACTATACACTAAATTAAAGGAGACAAAATTTCCTACAAATGCATATATTAACTTTAAAGTCTGAAGCAATCTATAGCGTCGTTAGGTCGTGTTGAAAAAATGGCATTTCTTGACTTTTCGCTAAAAAGGTAAAAACATTATTCGAAATGCGCGCTGGTGCCCTGCTATCACCTCCATACACCTCCAAAATTAATTATTTTATGATTACCAGGTATGTCCTAATTACATATAAGAAATTGGTAAACGTGAGTGAGATCCATAGGTCAACAAGTGAGCCTTCTAGCTCAAACGAAATTGTACTACTTTTAATTTAAGGGAAATTTGATTTTGATAAAAGGAACCATATCAACGATCTAATGCTAATACCCCGTAAGTGCTTAATTTATTTTTTACAGGAGAAATATTTTAAAAAATTATTTACCGTAAAAGTTTACAAAAATTGTATTAGAATATTAACATTTTTGGCGCCAAACTACTAAATGGGAGATACAGCATACTCCTACATGTTAGAAGGATTTCTTCTTATCGATTAGTGCGAAATAGTGCAAAAAGCAAAAAAAAACATTTTAAAAATTTTTATATTCATTCGACGTCTTCATCTGCAGAATTATTACCTAAATTAACAAGAATGGAGAGTTTAGATAACTATATTAGAAGCAATATCGTTCATGTTTATTATGGACAAAATTTAGTATGTCTTTGCACAATAGACTTTAATATTATTAAAAAAAAGTAAAACCAAAAATAAGATAAGAAAAAGACAAAGTCATTACCTGCGTAAAGTTTAGGATTGCGTTCGCAGATGATTCGTTTAGAAGGGCCAGGCTGTATATCCGCAACGACGTAATGTTTTCTTTTTAGTTCTTTCTGGTCAGTGGCCTCTTAAGCTCTTGAAGGATAGGCGCTGGTCTTTTCACCGGGAATATAATAATAATTATTAAGTTTTGATCCCTGCAAGTGTAGAAAAAATTTCGAAGGCAGGGGAAAGTTCCTAGTGGCCTTGCATGACGGAGACCATCGCAGCACTTCAATCAATAGACCGCGGTACAAACAGCATGTGTCATCACCATTCAAAGTTAGCGGAAATGTAGCATCCATCCTCCTCACTAGAGCTGCAGTCCAGCAACACAATTAGACGTCATTTTACCGAGTACTGCAGTGGCTGGGAAAAATTCAACCACCTAAGCAGTGGGGATGGAAAGTTATTAAACACAACTTGATTTTTATCCTTTGAGTCTAAAACCCCAGAGAAGCTTATAAAACTCATTGCCTGCAAGTGCCAGAAGGATTGCAAGGGCCCTTGCGGATACAGAAGGGTTGGGTTATACTGCTCCAGGCAGTGACTGAATTGTGAAAGAAGATGCTCTAATATAGACATCCTGCTAAGTGATAACTATGAAGACATTTCACCTGCAAAGATCGAAAGTAATTACACTACAACAAGTAATTATTATTCTATTTAGTATGTATCACTGTAAATTGGAAACTATACTTGCTCAGATCAAAATGTCATAATTATATTTTTTCCAGTAGATAGACCAGAGCATATCCTTCAAGAGCTTGAGCAGTCCACTGACCAGAAAGGACTAAAAAAAAAACATTACGTCGTTGCGGATATACAGCTTGGTTCTTCTAAACGAATCATCTGTAAACGCAATCCTGAGCTGCAGATGAGGGGGACGAATGAATATGGAATTTTTTAAAAAAATATGTTATTGCTTCTTTTGTGTAAATAAAAATTTGTTTAAAATATGTTTTCTTTTATCAAAACCTTATTCCTCTTAAAAAAACTCGTTGACCTATGGACTCACTAACGTTTGCCAATTCCTGCACTTTGAATAATGTTTTTACCTTTTTAGCGAATAGTTAAGAAACGCAATTTTTTTAACACGATCTAGCGACGTTATAGATTGTTTTAGACTTTAGAGTTGTTATACATATTTGTAGGAAATTTTGTCTTCTTTTATTTAGTGTGTCATAGATAAAAAAAAACGTTTATTTCTTAGTTATAGTTAAAAAACTAAAAAAAAGTGACGAAAATATGAGGTTTTTTGCAATTTCGTTGTGAAGCTCATGCCTGGCGAGGTAGCAAACCTAAGATTCGGATTCAGCAGCCTAAATGGAAATGCCGTTTCTGAACCTTGGATGGCTGAACTATTAGTTCAATGTTCGTTAGTGGTCGCATTGGTCGTTTTATGGGTAGTTGTTTTGATAGTCCGGTGGCCATACATAGGCAACCGTAAATATAGAGCGCATAGTCGCGGACAGCGAAAGCCGGAGGTGCCGGAGGGCGAATAAAGGAAAGAATATAAATTCGAATACGGATACAAGACATTGCAAGATGCAACAACCATCAGTAATCGAGTAATCGTGTCGGTCGTCATCATTTGCCAGTAATCACTCGTTAGTATGGGAGCGTTTACATTACGCTGCTAGCTGCAGGGACAAGATAATAAATAAATTCTGTGCTACAGGGTTATAGATGGTTTAGACATACAATCATGTTATTCTGGGGTGCAGAAGGGTTGGTGTTGGTTGTCGTTTTCGTTTGGTATACCAAGTATTTCTCACATTCGTCGTAAGTTCGGCGTAATTTATTTGTAACAAATCGAATTATTTTATTATGGCTCGTGCACAAAAATCTGTTGTCTGGTATATTGTTAAAAAATCGCAAAATAAACTTTTGGCTGTGTGTTAACTATGTAAGCAAAAATTAAAGTATTTTACAAGTACAGGAAATTAAAAACTGCATATTACTAGAAAATATTTAATCCAGTACAACGAACACTTAAGAAGAGAAAATTTCTCGAAAGACCCCAATCAGACCGATAAAACATTAACTGAGGATACGCCTCAAAGTCAAACAATTAAATTAAATGTTCCTATGTTAGCAAACGAAGATCGAATATTACCAGTTGCTAGCACCTTGTAAACCAGTTGTGATAATATATCTAACCCAATGACGACTTCAGTAAAACAACCTTCTTTTTCTTCTTTAAACTAAAAAAAGCAGAAGCGTCAACTACACTATTTGGTGGCAAATTTATAAATGAACTGTCAGAAAATTAGGAAAAAAAATGTGATTTAGGTCTTTTAAAGTTGTAGAAAACACTGGATTTTTTTAATAGAGCAAAACATTAAATCCTTTTTATAAAATTCCTAGTAGAAATATATTACCAAATATATTCTTTCAACAAAATATTCAAAAAAGTTGCAAAATTAAAGTCTATGCAGCGTGAGGTGAAATACGTTTCGTTAACTACAGATATTTGGCAGTTAGAAAGCAACTTATCATATCTATCACTTACTTTCCATTTTGAACATGATATGACATTACATTTACGAGTATTAAATGTAAAAGAAATGATTTCTGCTAACCATACGGGACAAAATATTGCTGCAGATATATCCACCATTTTGACAGAATGGGATCTTGATGCCGTAATTGTCACTATTGTTTCAGATAATGGCGCTAATAAAAAAATGCTATTACAGTACATTTACGTAAATATCATCATCCTTGTGTGGCGCATACACTAAATCTTATATCCTAAGAGGCCCTAAATATAAATCTAGAACTGAAGTCACTAATAACAAAATTCAAAAACCCACAGACCTTTTAAGCATAATGCCTTTACTACCGGAAATTACAAAAATTCCAAAAAGATATGGAAGAGCCTATTCCTAAAATCAAGCAAGCAGTTGATACAAGATGGAACCCAATTCTAATAACGTTAAAAAATATTTTACTGTTAAAGAATCCTTTGTCCGTCGCAATAGCCAATTTACCTACAGCTCCAGACTTTATGGGGCTGTCGGAATAAAATATAATATCAAAATTAGTGCCTCTATTAATGCCACTGGACTAATGACAACTGAACTTTCTGGAAAAATTCAAAAAGTTATTAATTATGACCATACTTCAAAGGAAAAATAAACACTGGTAAAACAAACACTACACCCGTCACGACTGCTTCCCCTTACCGTTCAACAGTATCTGGAGCTTCCCCATTGCGACCTTACAAGTAATGTTTAAAGTATTAAGTTATTTTGCTCGGAATTTTGATGAGGTTAAAGTTATAGCCATATCCGCTAAGCCGATGATGACACTATTTGTTTGGTAAGTAAGGTGGTGTGATTTGTAATTTAGACACACATGACCATGTCTTTTGTTGTACCATTTTGTTTTAAGATTTCCATTATTTTCAATTTTTATCAACGTCAAGTCAAAAAAAATTATTTCATTCTTATTTTCGATTATAGACGTGAATTGAAAGTTATGATGAAAATCATTATAGGAAAGGATGTTCACAATTTGGTTTTTAGGTACTGCAGTAAGACAATCATCAACGTACCTTTTAAAGAATAATATTGGTAAATTTATTTTGGTAAAAAATTTTTTTCGTGGTATTCCATAAATAATTGCGCGACCGTTGATGATATGGGAGAACCCATTGCGCAGCCATTTAGTTGCTCCTTCTTTTTCTTCTTCTTTGGTCAGTCATTGTTTAATGTCAAATTTAATGCTTACATTTTTAATTATATTTAAATTTATTACTAAAAGTTATAATTAAGTACGTAATCAACAGTAATGTGTTTTACTGGGTATTATTTTACAAAAATAAACCATAGAATTTGTTTAACGTAAAGTCATTCGATGATTCGGCATTCTGAGCAACTGGGACTTTAGAACTAAGCTACTTCTGAAACAACAAGGTGTTTGGTATGTTTTAAGTGAAGATCATCTTGCAGTAACATCCCAAGAAAATATGCAAAATTTATGAAAAGTGACGTGAAGGCAAGAACCATCATTGTGCAATGTGTAACAGATAATATATTGAAAATTTTAAGAAGACAGCCAAAAAATTATGGAATGTTTAAGCAATATTTATACAAAAAAGGCATTGCAACTTAGGTAGTTTTGCAGAGAAAATTACGAGGTATAAAATATTCATCTTGAATTCCTTTAAACGATTTTTTAACGGAGTTTAAGCAAACAATATGTGAATGAAAAGAGCTTGTGTGCAATGTGTGATAAGATCGAGGTAATTTTGCAGCTTTTTTAGCTATGTCTGAATCATATCAACCAGTGACAACATCTATCGATATTATATTTTGCCAAAATCAGTTAAAAGTTAATATAGACTTTGTCAAAAATAAACAATTTTTAGAGGAAGCACGTCAAAGAAAAAATACAATGGAACAAATAGGTGCAAATAGTGTAGATGCAGATTTTGTAGGCTAAATAAACAGAAGGAGGCGAGGTAACTGGTCTGAAAACAACAGAGGTAAAAACTCAAGTAAAAATACTCAGCAAGGAAACCCCAACTTTCCTTTTAGATGTCATCTATGTATCAGAAAAAAGAATACTATCAAGAATATTTGGATGTGCAATAGGCTATTTTATAATCTTTTGTCTGTTTGAAATTTAGAAGAAAGTGGGTTTAAAGTGTAATAAGAAAGTAAAGTGTTTATTATAAAAGACAATAAAAAATATTAAAAGGACATTTAAAAAAAAGACTTTATACTGTAACGCTAAAACTTTGTGCTGTAAACAATGAAAATGCAAATATTTGTGAAGTGAATGATCAAAGGCTACAATGCAGACGAATGGGACATATCCTACTCCTGGAATGTGAGAAAATTTGTATTCAAGCTAAGCATACACGTTTACCTTTTTCAAATGTATCGGAAGACAGAAAAACTAAGAAAATTAAAAAAATAATTTCAAGTGATATATGTGGTTCAATAACTCCAGACACACACCATGGGAAAAACTATTTTATTACGTTTATTGACCACTATTCTTATTTTAGTTTGTATTTTTTATAAGGAAAGAAGAGCGAAGCTATAAAAGCTTTTAAAAGGTATGTAGCTATGGTAGAAACCAAATTTAATGGAGGTATGGAAAAATTAAGATGTGATAATGGTGGGAAATATAACTCAAAAATGTTCAAGAAGTTTTGTGGTAATAGGTATTAAAATACAATACAAAGTGGTGTACAATCCAGAACAAATTGGCGTTGCTAAACGATTTAACAGAACAATACTAGGAAAAGCGGGCAGCGAGACTTTGTGCCATATAGAATTCTACAAATTCATAGAATTCTATGGCGTCGCTACTTTGTGGCAACGTGATATAGAAAACATGCGATCCAAACGATCGTTTCCTTTCTATCTACTTGATCCTGTCGTATTCTATCAGCGCCTGCGTATGAAGGTAAAAATTGACAATTGAATGACGTTTCCGAATATCAGCTGATTTTTGCTGTTTTTTGTTGGCTTTTTCTTAATAATTTTATGGTATTTCCGTAGTTCAGAAGAATAAAGAGTTAACTGTAAGGTAGGACAAGTTTTACATATTACCCCCATAGTAGATAATATATGGCTTATTTTATTTTCTAACTTACCCCTTAATCCTAAGGTTAAAATCAGTGAGTTATCATATTTTTTAATTTTGTTAAAACAAACATTTCATTCTGACCAATATATTTTTTATAAAAGCAAAATATACTTTTCTTTTTAGAATGCTTTCTTTTAACATAAATGTGGTTGCAGTAGCAGAAGAGGAAAGGTTGGAAGAAATTAGAATTGAAAATTTAGAGAGGAGGGTCATGAGGGACAATTCAGATTGTTTTTCAATGAATGATATAAGATTTAAGGAATTATTTCGACTTAATAAAGACATGACATGATTCATACTTAACCGTATAACGGTAGAAATTCAAAATGAAAACGTTGTTGCAGTACCTTCTCATTTAAAATTTTTTATAACTTATTTTTTAACTGATAAGTTTCAGTTGCATAAAACTGAATTATGCAACTGGAACTTATCAGCGGGTGATAGGACAAAGTTTCAATCTATCCACTTCGCAGCAGATTGTGTCAAAGCTCATTAAAGAGGTAACGGCTTGCATAATTAGCAATTTTTCTGAAGAGTGGGTGCCATTTTCCAGAAGTAAACTGGCTTTTCGGGAACAGTCGGGGCTGTAGACTGTACTCATATTGAGATTATAAAACCAATGAAAGAAGAGCACACGTATTTAAATAGAAAAGGATACCATTCGAAAAATGTTCAAATAGTGAGTAATTTTATTAACTTAACACCTTTTTTTATATTTATCATTTTTCTTTTTAAGGAATGTGATTCAGACTTACGGATCCTAAACATTAATGCTGCATTTGGGGGAGCAGCGCATGACTTCTTTATTTGGAGAAACTCTTTGATTTCTCGGGAAATGTAGGCCTGTTTTCAAAGAGGTAAGAGATTACTGTAGCAAAGACTTTCGCGGTCTTTTATGACCTACCAATAAATTTTATAAAAGTATATATTTTAGGTGATGGAAACTCATAGCTTCTTGGTGATTCAGGATACCCACAACAGCCATGGTTAATGACTCCCATTGTTAATGCAAATCCTGGGACTCCCAAATTTCGATACACATCTTGCCACATAAGTGCTAGAAATTGTGTGGAAAGATGTATTGGAGTTTTAAAAGGCCGGTTTTTCATGCCTTTCCAAAATCTTGAGATATTAACCAGAAACAACAGCAACATTACGAATGCTTGCGCAATACTGCATAATATGTGCTGTGAAGTAAGACTAAATGAAGATTTTCAAGCTCCTCACCCACAAAACCAAGATGTCCCACATTATGGAATCAATGCTCCGCAGATTAGGGAAGGTCAAATTGCCAGAAGAAATTTAATTAATTTATACTTTCAATAAACTTTTAAATTCTTACTCTATATATGTGTTACTTTGTTCCCGTCAAAAATCGCATTATACGACAAATCTTGAAATACTTTATTATTTATTTCCCAGAAAACTTTACTCATGATTAAAGTATCTCCATAAAAATATATTTTAAAGTCATATCGGAAGTAAAATATACCGTACAATTAATAAAATATGAAAATGTGGCTTTGCAAAATATTTTTTTTTTAAAACAACATGTTTGATATAGCATAATGATATGGAAAAAAATATATTTTGCAACCAAAATTTCTCACTAGTTTTTTCTGGGATATCATCAAGGAAAATCCCTACCAATATGTGTTTTATATATCCTCACAATACAATTTGGCTCTAAAACTTGTTTTGATGTTCAGAATCACCGAAGTTTTTTTACAGGAAAATTTGTAATATATAATCTTATCCCATAATATATTTAAAAATACAAATAATTAATAATTTTAAAAAAACATTCATTAGAAACAAGTAATAGCATTTGAACAACAGTTAAATATCTTGCATTATGACAGATGCCCTCTAGAACAGATGAAACAATTTTTAAACTATCTGCAACAGAATGAATATCTGTGCGAATATCTTTTAAAATTTTTATTGCCTCAGTGTTTAATGACAGTAAATCATTTGACACTCTTACTGCCTGATTAGGCCTTATCCTTTTTGGTGTCTGCAGTCTGGGACTGATTTTTCTTTTCCTCAAATTTGAATTTTCCAGGACACTGGAATGGGAATGATCCAAATTTTGGGCTGCTGCAACTTCAACAGCTGCTTTAACTTCAACAACTGCTGTTACATTTTCCACTTCCGTTTTTTCCACATTTGGATTTAAAAATGCCTTATTTACCTCAACCTACAAGTAACATAATACAGATTAGAGATAATGGTATATAATGTTTTGTTTATGATTTTACAAATAACTATATTTATGATTTAAATTGTTTACCTTTCCAAACCCCATCTTAGACACTGCATCCCCTTCAATGGCCTTAGTTTCCATAATATGTATGAGACGCAGCTCCAAATCAGAAAGTTTCAGTTCTGATGCAGGTCCTTCCCTGTCTTATTTAAATCGCTTCTTATTTTGGCAGCCTTGCCTTTTGTTTTAGATTTCCAGTCTACCAGTGTCTAAAAGATAATTATTACTTAACTACCTATATCAGAAATAAAATTATTTTTGACAATACATAAAATACATCATCACACAAATCCGACTACCTATTACTAGATCTACTTACTTTTTTCCACTCATCCACGGACTTTTCTCCATATCCTAGACCATTGAGTTTTGCAGCTACGAACTGCCATAAAACAGTTAATTTAGCTTTGCCTTGGGACTCGCTAAATCTGTTCGTGATAATCTCTGGGTTTTTTTCCGCAACGTCCAGTAAACATTGCCAATGTTCGGCTCTAACCCTCATTGCTAAAAATATATTGTTTTTAGTATATTATGTTAAAATATAAGTCGTCTTTTGACTTTTTTTTTCAATATTTGCGTAACAATTGTATGCTTTTCTCTACAAATTGCTTTCTACTTACCGACAACAAAAAGTACCTTTATAATAATTTAAATAATTTAGTCACAACAAATAGAAACAAAAAGTCAGTTGAACTAATACTATTTTTTCCGTAATTCAAACAAAAGACTGAAAACTGAAAAATATTTGACACTTGACACCTTATTTATGCAAAACAAATAATCGTAGTTTTGCGATCATGTCACGTATTTTCTATTTGACTTAGTTAAAAAAGGATAGATTGAAATAAGATGCTATTACGTCTAATTCGCTGTCGAAAAGAATAATCCACATCAAGCAGTAGTCCCAACAGAAGCACAGTAAGTTGTAGTAAATTTACGCAGGGTCGCAGAATGGAGCGTAAAAATCCGAAAAGACCCGAAGCGGTTTCTACATTGGCACAGAGTACAGAACTTGATAGAAATAGCTTGCGATTCTCGAATTCTACTGTAGTATTCGATTAGTAGATTTCTACATGGCACGAAGTCCCGCTGCAGATGCTTAATTTTTAACTCTTATTTAGAAAAAGATATGTGGAGAGAAGCGGTAAGATAAGCAATTTATTAACAATATCTAAAAAAGATAAGGATAAAAATTCTTTTTATTACTGATTAATTCAGCTAATGATATGAAAATAACAAAATGTTAGCCAAAATTAAAATATTATTCGCACTTCACTCTCAAATGGGTCTCATAATATGTACACCAATCCCCGTTTAATAGATGCAACATTAAACCATATTTCAGTCACCAGTCAAATTCTGACCTTTCGCTTCAACCAATCCCCATCTATACTTACACCATACAATAGCAGCACTCACAACTAACATCTACTTAAGCTCGTAATATGTATCAACAGCACACACAGTCGCGGACCATGTTCACCTAGGGTTGCCATCCGTCCAGGTTTCCGCGGATCTGTCCTAGTTTAGAGGGCATCCGGGAATCGACCGGTTAAGGCTTCATTTGTGGTCCGGGTTTAAAAATTTAAAGTCTTGGGCCGCCCGCGACACACGCACTGTGCCTGCATGCCGCGATCAACCGACGAACCGACTCGCTAAATTCACCGTCCACCATTGCCGCCCGTACTCCGCAGTAACACTAGCAGTGAGTCGCTACAGTAAAGCGCGATTCCCACTATACGTAACGTCACCGTCACGTCTCCGCACCGTCGCCGTCACGATAAATATTCTTATATTGCAAGGAATGAACATAATCACACCATCAGTCACGTTCACTTCCCGTCGCCGTCACCTCCGTCGGCGATTGCAGCGAGAGAATATTTTACGTGTCGGTGCTTGTCGGTGGGTAGACTGTACTTATAGTGTGCATTGGTTGACGTGTCTGTTTACGCACGTTTAATATTAAAGTTTGAAAATACCTGCTTTTTGTAAAAGTAAAATTATTAACTATGAGTGATGAAGAAAGCCTTGACAAAAACGAACTTTAGAAGAAGTAAGGAAATATGAAGACCTCTATAACATGGCTTCAAAAAATTATTGTAACAACATCTATAAGGAAAAATATGGAGGAAGATTGGGGAAAATTAAACAAAACAGGTAAGTTTGATTTTTATTTATATTATAGCTCAACTAAACACAAAAATCTGAAAACTTATTTTATAAGAATTGGTTTTGTTGCCACGGAACTTCTCCAGAAGCAGAATTAAAAAAACTTTGTAATTTTCACGAACATTAAATGCGTCTTGTTGGGCATTACCACCTTGCCGAGGAAGATTTCTAAATATTGGTTCACTTCTAGGCTCTGAAATTGGTATCCGTGTTAATATTAGCAAAATTAACATCTACGTCTTTGATATAATTATGTAAAATACAAGTTGTTAAAATGTATAAATCAATATTTTCCGGTAGTGCATTCATAGATCGAAAAAATAGCCGCCATTTGTGAACTAGGTGACCAAACGCATTTTCAGAGACTCGCCTAGCACGAGAGAGCCGATAACTAAATATTTGTTTTTCAATATCTCCGAGGTGGCACTGCCAGGATATGGTCGTAATAAATAGGGTTTCAAGGGAATGCCTCATCTCCTACCAGTACATATGGTGCTAGTGTATTAGTATTTGGGAAAACTGTATCGGGTGGTATGTTTATATCATTTTTTTCTAAAGCTTTTCCAAAATTTGAGTTTGCCAATATTCCACCATCACTATTTTTTCCATATGATCCTACATCTATTGCTATAAACTTATAGTTGGCATCAACGACGGCTAACAAAATAATTGAAAAAGTCTGTTTATAACTACGAAATTGCGAGCCACTATTTGGTGGAGCAAAAATTGTAAAATGTTTCCGTCTATAGCACCTAAGAGTTTGAAAGTTCCAGGAAGTCCAAAATTCTTCAGCTATTCTCTGCCAATCTTGGGTTCTTGGTTTTGGCATAACCCGGGCATCAACTCTTCAATTATAGCAGTGCACACTTCCTTAACTATTTTGTGTATTGTAGAATGTCCTATCCGAAACTAAATGATAATGTAAGAAATGAGTCTCCCGTTGCCAGAAATCTGAAACAAATAAAAACATAATTATATTTTATTATTGAAATTGAATTCTATATTATGACATTAGCAAAATCATTTATAATTTGAAACTTAAATTTATTTTTTTATATCGAAAATGTTGCAAACAGAAACTTTATTTGACACTTACTAGCTGTGCGTAGATAAACTATACCGGGTGTAACTGAAATCGCTTTCGGTCTACTATTATTTTATTTTAACCGATTTAAATGGGTTTAACTGTGTCATATAAAAATAAAATATTTTTTCTTCAGAAAATAGCAAGTTTGTTTGACTCCGGTAAGTCAAATTACAATTTAGTTCTTGACACTACTGAAATTTCATTTGGATTAGTTAAAACAAAATGAAATAGCAGCCCGAAGGCTATCACAATTTTACCCGGTATATCGGTAATTTATATTATTGTTCGATTTTTAGGCCCGGAATGCAAGTCGAAATGGGTATCACTAAGAGATCAGTGGAGAAGAGCACTCAATAAAAAGAAAACCAAAAGCGGTCAAGCTCGAAATTCAGTTACATTATGGAAATATGAAGAAATTATGTCATTTCTATTGCCCTTGTAAAAGAACGAGAAACACAAAGTAATATACCGCTTAGCGAATCTCAGATAGATGAAACGCCAGAAAATACAGACGACTCACAATTAAATGAAATTTTGAAGGAAGACGTTTCTGTTAATTCTAGTCTCAATGAATCTGCAAAGCCAATAAAAGACCCAAACTTTTAAACACAGAAGAAACCCAAGCTAGCAAGCCAGCTTCTCGTGTCTTAACACCAACTGCGCGTAAGATCGCAAAGAGACACGCACTGAATCAGAAACAGCATCAGCAGCCCTAATGCAATACTTATTATCAAACAAAAAAAAACCACAGCCTCTATGCGATCCAATTGATGCTTTTTTAATAGCCTTGCTGGAACGGTGAAAACTTTTCTCCGTACTATCAGAACATTGCTAAAACAAGATTACTCAATGTTGTATCAGAGCTGGAACTAGCTCAAATGCAGCAATTACCAAACTTTTCTGGATCGCCGTCGTTTTCACATGTATCTATCCAACAGCCGACGCCGACGCCGACTCCCATGCCATCCCGTCAGAGTCTTATGAAGTATTGTCGCCTCCTTCATTGTCCCAATCACTCCAATCAGGAACCGCATCCCTTCAGAATTATATCCGAATTTTTCACCAGATGAGCAACAATAATTTGTCTAAATTTATATAATCTATTTGTACTATTTGATATAATTATAATCTTTTGTTATCAATAAAAATAATAAAATTAAAGAAATATATATTTTTTTCTTACCGTATGCTTGCTTCACGAAACTTAGTGTTTTTCTTTGTTATTCTGCCTTCAATTTTATGCAAGAGATAGAAAAACTGCTGTTTAGACATTCTAAAATATTTATAAAATTTTAATTCATCATCTTCTAATGCCGAAAACAATGTGTGATATTCGCCCTCGTCCTTTCTTTTAAGAAATATATCATGCACCCATATTTGCCTTTTCTTCTTTACTTTAAGCTCTTCTGTTTCCATGTCCAAAATAAGCGCAATTAGTCCAAGCTCTTCATTTGTAAATTCACTCATGTTCAAATTTTCACTACGTCACACTCTACGGGCAGACAGAAAACTGACTGCTGCGGGTGCTGCTTGCCGGTTGCCGGCTCAGCTAGTATGAATTTAGGTCATATTTTCGGTTTGGTGACGGTGCGGAGACGTGACGGTGACGTTACGTATAGTGGGAATCGCGCCTTAAGCGGGTGTACCTACGTACACGTAGTTAGTAAACCAGATTTTTATTCCATACCGTAGTTGTAATTCTATACAGTAGTATGACAATGACTTACGCAAAAATTCTGAAGAAAATCACCCATGTTTCTGTATGGCACTAAATACTTTTTGTGCAAAAAATCTCGTTCTGTAAAAGCGACGATTTTCGACACAACGGGTATTTATTAATAAATAATTGACCAATATTTTACCGAAAAATGTGACAGCTTTAGAAAAAAAATATAGATTAAAAAGTCTTTGGGATCTTTTCCTTAATAAATGCTAAAACACCATGTCTACCGAAATCTAGAAAACAGTTACAATTTTTTTTATTCTGCCTCTTTTCCAGAGATCCGAAAATGTGTAAAAATTCCAAAAAAAAATATCCGTATTTGTAGAATGATTTTAAACAATTTTCATTAAATCAAATTTTTCCTGCACGTTTTACAAGTAAAAGTCCTTTTAGGGAAAATTATTTCGGAAGATTATAACCGTTTGTGGGAATGACAAAAATGTTCCACCCTATTTATAGGCAGTTTTTTGGGGCTTATTAAGAGGAAGATTTTGGGCAAAAAATGTATGCCAAAACCTTATCTTGATTATTTTTGCGTCGATAATTCTTTTTTTTTATAAAAATCAAGGTTTGGAGACAAATTTTCGAAATATAAAAACACAAATCAAAAATTCAAAAAGCTTAATCGATAAGCAAATTCAAGACGAGCATTTTTAAAAAATAAACTTAAACGGTCCAAATATATGAGCTGTAGATTTTTATCGTTTACTTCGTTTTCTAAAAATATCAATTTAAAAAAATATATATATTTGGCTTTTCTCCAGAGTAAAGATATTTATGTATTATTTTTTTAAATTAGACTTTTTTATATATTATTATGAAGATTTAGTATGCTGTTGCCATAATAATAACAAAAAACATGAAAAAATATATAATAAAAGATTAAATTTTTTATTAAATTGATTTATTTTTAAATAGGGTAAACCACACAGTCATTGGACGCCGACAGTTACGGGACATCCGAAATTGTCTTTTCAAAAACCAGAAACCTGTATCAATTTTAAGCTTAGAAATAACCGAAAAACAATATTTTATTTATGTCTGTAAATGCTATATAAAGACAGTTCCGTTAGATGTCACTGGTGTCATTCAAACTCAAGTTCAAGAGGAATCAACCACGTGTTGTGATTGCTGGTGTGATTTCGTTATTATTTGCTTTAGAGAAGTGCTTGTGTAACGTGTATTAAATCAGGGTAAGTCTTGCTTGAAATATTGTAATTTTCTTAAATTAGCTTTTAGAATGGTAACAAATGGTAAAGCTTTTACTGTGATATTTCGCCTAAACGTGAATCATTTTGGTATTTGACAGATGTCTAATAAGTGTATATTGATATAACATTTTCATAGTCATTGAACAGGGTGTCCAATGACTAAAATTTGTACAATTTTAACAAAATTATACTTATAAGGCCCAATAGTATGAAAAAAATTAAGAGAATTTTAAGCAGATGGATTTTATAGACATTATTATATAGTAATATTTTACTCTTTACAGTTATTGGCCACGTGTCCAATAACTATATGATGGTACGTCCAATAACTATAATTAAGTTTTATAAATGGTTTTAAATGAATTTTAATCAAGAGTTGTGGTGGCAAGGGGCCAGATTTGAATTTTGGCTTTTTGTTGAGTGAGGACAAAAAATTTAAATGTAGGACCTTTTTTTCTCTTTACTTTCGGCGGGAGAAAGCAAAGAAATTCCTTTTTTAAACAATCCCCTTGCCCCCCACAAGATTTACAACGCTCGGCGACACTAGTTCAAGTTATTTTGGCTGCGGCTATAAACTATTAACGGATTAAGATGCAGTTTGAGCAGAATGATTTGTATTATTTTAGGTATTTTTTGCAATTTTAAAATTTGAAATTTGTTTAAAAACGTTTGTCAAAATACCATGAGACAGAATGTGGTATAGCATTTTTGCAAGGTTTTTTTTGTTTTAGGTAATCATCAATATCAAAATGTCAAGAGGCAGTATGATCCAGCAGCAATGGAATCTGCAATAAATGAAGTCCGACAGGGTTGCAATTTGCGAGCGACTGCAAAAATACGGTGTTCCTAAGTCGACTCTATCCTTTAAAGTAAAAAAACCGGGTCACAAGGAAACATTTGGAACCTCGTCCAATTCTAACGTCAGAAGAAAAATTTGCTAAGCAACTGGATTATCGAATTGGCAAGAAAGGGTTTCCGAAAAAAAGAGGACCTCAATCTAGCGTTCAAAATTTTCTGAACAATTGTCCAAGACCCAATCCATTTAAAAACAACAGGCCAGGGAAGGTTGGGTGAAAGCCTTTCTACATCGACATCCAAATATTGTTAAAGAACAAGTGAAGCAGTCACATCAGCTAGTTCTTGTGTAAGCGAGAAAGACATAAAGAAATGGTTTCAAGAAATAGCAGATTACTTTAAGGAAAATAATCTAGAAGATGTTATTCAAGACCCCAGAAGAGTGTTTAATGGGGACGAAACAGCTTTTCAAATATGTCCAGCCACGGGAAAAGTGCTTGCTTGTAAAGGTGATAAGAATGTGTATGCGGTGGAACGTGGAGCAGCAAAGGAAAATTTGACTGTGATGTTTACGTTTTCGGCTAGTGGAAAGATATGCCCACCGATGATAATATACGGGTATAAAAGGATCCCAGAGAAAATTGCATTAAGCGTACCATCTGGGGAATTGCAAAAAGTGACAACGGTTGGATGACCTCAGATTTCTGAGGTCATCCATTTTTTGAATTTATTGCAAATATATTTCACCCATATTTATTAAGGGAAAATATCGAGTTGCCAGTAATATTTTTCGTAGATGGTCATAAAACTCATTTGACTTATGAAGTTAGCAAATTATGTTATCAGCTTAAGATAGAGCTTATTGCATTATATCCAAATGCAACAAGAATTTTACAGCCGGCTGACGTCTCAGTATTTCGGCCAATTAAGCTCGGTTGGAAAAAAGCAGTAAGGGACTGGTCTAGTACACATGTTAATGAAGTGGTAACTAAGCTAAACTTTGCTTCAATTTTGGAAATTGTTTTAAATACATCAGTAAACCAGGAAGCTATATTAATGGATTTCGAGTTTGTGGACTTCATCCGTTTAATGTTGATAATATAGATTTCTCAAAATGCCTTGGCAAAAAAGTAAAAGAACCTACAGCTACATTTCCCCATTATCCACCATAAGCTACAATACATTTGTAAGTCTCGTCGGCGAGGAAAATATAAAATGTTTTCGTGGTATTGATTCTGATAAGATGCTCGAAGATAAAAATAAAGAATTTTCTATTCTTTACAAAATATGGAAAACTTTTCAAAATTTAAATGATTCAAAAAAAAATCAAGACATTAATGAAGGATATGAAGAAACATCTCTACGACAGCAGAAAATCATTGAAGTGCATGAAGAAATATCTCTTCCGAAAACAGAGTTTAGAAAAAAATGAACACTTAATAGAAGATAATGGTGCTATTAAAGTTTTAAACACGAGATCAATACCAGCTGAAAAAAATATTTTAACTGAATCATGCCAACCAAATATTACTGATAGTCCAGCATTTAAAATTATTAATAATACTGGTTTTGGAAACTTCTTAGTTTGGCCAAAAACTCCCGAACGCAAAGGAAAGCGTCAATCAGAGCGTTTTCCCTATGCTATAACGTCAGAAAAATATAAAGCTATGTTTAAAGAAAAGAGCAATAAAAAAAGAAAAATAGAAGAAGAAAAGGAGGCGAGAAAAAAGACGAGAGATGAAAAGAAAAATACCAAAAAAGTGTTGATCACAGCAAAAAATAAAAATGCATCAGAAAATATAAATATACTACAGGTTCCAAAAAAAGTTCAATCTGCCACACGTTCGTTGTTTGGAGAAAATTTAATAAACAGAAATTCCACAAACTCCTGTACCACCTGTAAAAAATGCGTTAAAGCTGAAGAACGCTTGGTGTGTGACGACTGTTCAAAAATGTTTCATGATCAGTGTATTCCAAAAAAACATCAGATTCACATTCCAACCGATAGAGAGAATGACTTATTTGTGTGTCATAACTGTTACCAAGAATGCAATTCTTCAGATGAACTTGAATTGCAGAACTCGGAAACGGACACTGACGATGTAAATGATTTATTTACTCAATATAAAACTTATTACAAACTCTACTAAAAAAAATTATTAACTGACTAAAACTGTCCAATAACTATATATTATTTGTCCCATTACTGTAAAAAGTGTCCAATGACTGTAGTTTTTGCAAGTGTTTAATAAAGGTTTATGTTAAAAATTGAAATTGTATGATTTAATTAAATGTTATTACAGTAGCATATAAAGCATTCATTTTACTTCCAGTTTTTTTTTATAGAAGAAACGGACTATGTTTGTTTTAGATTTTTTTATATATTAAAAAATCAAATACCGGTAAGTGTGCAACGACTATATGGTTTACCCTACTGTAATAAAATAAATATTTTTATTTAAAATTATATAAATATAGAAATTAAACTTACTTGAAAACACGGGCAACCGTTATAAGAGCAAAATATATGTTAACACTAGCAGGTTGCCAGTTGACAGAGACTAAAGGTGAGTGGATTTAAATACAATTAATAAATAGAATATTGTTAAAGCACTAGGACTGCTTATTTATAGTTAAGGTATTTATCAATTAACTATCTTCTCAAATTTAAAGTAAAAAATAATGTCCTCTGGTATTATTGAAATCTATTACAATCTTAAGGTAATATTGTAAGTTTATAAGGGTATTTTTAAACTTATTTTTAGTTTCAACAGCCAATGCTTATATGTCGTCACCTATTAATGTCGTAAAATCTCGCAAAGAATATATGCTAGAAAAGGGTATAGCGAAATAATCTACAGGTAAGTGTTACTTTATTTTATAACACATTTTGGTATTTTAAAATTAAATTCGTAAAAAGCTTTTTTTAATTCTTAGACTTGGTCGATACCTTTTTAAAATTTTCGAAAAGACCTTCTTAAATTCTTTTTTAAAAGATTATTATTAAGTATAAGGTTTAATTCTATTATTCGGATAGTTTTAAAAACTGTTCCTAGGGTTATTAATTTCTTATTTTTTACATTTGAAAACACTGACGCCATTTCAGGCACTTCAAAACAACATTTTTATGATTTGGATTTAGAGCCTAAGCCATATTCTCCGGAACATTCGGAATGTAATCCAGAGTCTGAAAACTCTTCTGTGAGTGATATTGATTTCCAAAATGGCACATTACAAACAAATAATATTGAATTGCACGATATGGAAGAAATGCCTGTTAGGACAGAGAAGTCGAGAAAAACGAAAAAAAATGAACAAAATTGAAAAGAAATATTGCCAAATTAAAAAGGCAAAGTGGCGAAGCACACATATCATCTAGAAGAAAACACGTTCCGGAGGTAGCAATGAAAGATATGTGTTAAGCTACCTGCAAACGAATATGCAGAGAATTTTTTTCCTATGATAAACGATTGTCGATTTTTCGGAGATAGTATCACTTAGAATCGTACGAAAGAAAGCGGGACTTTATTTCTGGTCATACAGATAAAAAATGGCATACTAAGGATTAGCCCCGACATCAAAACACCATTTTTTTCTTTCTGCCCAAAAATTTTAATAGAATTCAGGTATGTAAAACGATGTTCGTCAATACCATAGGAAATCAAAAGGTAGTTGTGGATATTGCTATGAAAAAGAGAACTAAAGACAACACAAGCTTGGAAGACAAGCGAGGAAAATATATAAAAAAGATCGAGACTCCTGAAATATTGAAAAGTATAAAAAGTCATATTGAGAAGTTCTATGTAGTCGGCCCACATTATTGTCGTTCAAAAACGCAACGTAAATATTTGACCTCCGACCTAAACATAACAATTATGTACTCTCTTTATAAAAGAGAATGCAAATAAAAAAATCAAACACCAGCTAGCTCTGCTATTTATAGAAAAGTGTTTTCAGAGGAGTATAACCTTGGTTTTTATCGACCTCGCAAAGATAAGTGTCGGGTTTGTATGGCCTACAACTCCCCTTTAAGTGATAAACCATCTATGGAAACTGAGTATTTAACTAATATAGTAGCTAAGGACAGAGCGCGTGATGAAAAGCGACTAAGCAGACAGTTGGCGGAAAATTCAAACGGAAAGTTCATAAGTTGCAATTTTGATTTGCAACAAGTGCTTCTGGTGCTAAATGATCCCACTAACAATGCTTTATTTTATAAGCAAAGATTTAAAGTATTTAACTTTACCATTTATAATACCGTCTCCAAACAAGGTGATTGCTTCATATAGACAAAAGTTGAAGGAAAACGAGGCAGCTGTGAGATTGCGATATGTTTATATACATAAGTGACCACCTGCGTTTAATGACCATTTTTGAATTCCCCCTAATGTGGAAACGAAAATTCCATTATTTTAGACATGAGCGACCCACCTCTTAAACGACCGCTGGCACCCATCACTGGAATTTTTGGCACATACTAATGTAAAAAGCACCCTCAATAAAGAGCAGTAAAATCTGGCGCCGTAAAACCCGACCATTCGATCTTTTAAAATGATTATAAAGACTGTATGGCAGGCTATTACCGGAAATTTTATACGCCCCACTTGGGCAAAAAAAATAATTATTATTTTATGAAAGTGCTTGGCTAGCTCAGAAATAAAAAACAATTAACTTAATCATTCATTGGCTAAAGAATATGGATTACAATAATAAATACTTACAGTCGCACGAGGCTCTACACAAAGGCGAGTGGATTCTCGAAGGGGGGGGGTATTGTCAATAAAAGTCAAAATATAAATATACTAGTTAATGCTTTATTACAAAAAATAATAAAATAATTGTACAAATTCCTACCAAATTGGTGGATTCGCCTTTTAAACCAAAATTAAATAAGACATTTTATATTACCGAAAACTATATGACAATGTAAAACTAAATTTGACTTATATACAAATTTAATGTTACTAAACCCAAAAGCAGGACAATTAATAAACTGTCATTAGTAAAATCCTATATATAACAAAGTCCATAAGCTTATAACTTTTACACCTTCTAGTGTGTTACCCACATATACGTAAGGCCATAAGTTGCATTTAAAACTTTTTCATATGCACTTACAAATTAAAAAAAAAATAATAAAATGAAGCAGAATGGCGTTATGGACGTTACAGCAAAATATCTGAGAGCACTAAGGCTTAAACAAAAAAAATATATCCGGTCAAGGGTTAAACAAAAACCAATATCAGTAAATCTATCCAATTAATCTTCAGTTTATATTTATAATTAAACCGTATAAGATTATTACCAAATGATTAGCAATAAATCTTATACCTTCTACCACAGATTGATATACAACACTCGTACTCATGTATATGATTACAACTCACAAGTACCAACTGTTCCTACCAATATGTTCCCTAATACTACAGTCTTATAAGTATTTTTAATCAAGTCTCCTAAGATTAATACTAGACTACTAGTAATAAATCTCATGCTAATCATCAGTGTGTTAAAACTATGACCTACCGCGAATACTCCAATGCATATGTATTACCAAACCGACACATAAGCACTTAATGTTCCTAACACCGTATCTACATATAAGTAAGCGGATACGCACCACAATATCCATACCCTTATGCTGTATATTCTTAATTTAACTTTAAAGCTTCAAAGTGTACATGTGTATACTTATGTCCAAATTCAGTCTTGGATTTTAGTGAAGGTACCGAGAAAATAAAGTGTTAATGACTGTTAACTCAGACAGAGAAGGTA